>JAAIXJ010000212.1:168949-190136 GCA_013403705.1 Heliconius hermathena
AGCTTCACGCTGTATCCCGCACACAGCAGGGTAGGCAGAGGGAACCTAGTGTTAAGACACTCCGTTCCCCACTTTCTGCCGAATTCTGGAAGCATTGCGTGTTGAGTGGCAGAACTCAACGCCGCGCTTAGCCTCGACACCAGAGCGAAAAAATGGAAATATAAATTTAAGTAAATATTGTGCCTCTGCTGTTCCACTGGTATTTTTTATTCCAAATAAGAAAAAAGGAAGTTTAAATAATCAAAAAACATTTACTCAGTAATTGACTTCATAGATAATAAATATATTAGATAAGTATCAAACGGTCAACGCACCACCATGGAAAAGGAGCTAACGTATCTAGTACGTGGGGAATTAAGGCCAAGTGCATTAGTCGAGGAGCTAGCAGGCGATAAACTGAGTGTTTCGTTTAAGCGGGATTGTGAAACACGATGCATTGTTACAACAGTTTATTGTGTTGCCAGATGAGACACCTCTGAAATTACCCATTTTAAAGTAATATAAGTAATATATAAATATTGCTTAAATTTTGTATTGTTGTTGTTAGGTACTTTTAGGTTAGATGAGCCAGTTAAGCACAGTTTATTTCGCCAATGTCATGTACAATGGTGAAGATATGATGAAGATTGATCAGTTAAATATAAAGAAAGTACCACTTAAAAAACTGAAGCAATCGTATAAAAATAGGACAAGCGCGAGTCGGGCTCGCCCACAGAGGGTTCTGAACATATATTGGAGATCTTGAGCTCTTTCTGAAATTCAAACTTAGCTTAGCCAGAGCCCTTTCATTTGATATCTTACTTGAACTAGCGGCTTTAATATCAAATTTTGCTCCCATTTTAAGGCTATTTTCAGATTTTTTCCTGAACTAGTACTATCTGTGTGACTCTTGACTGACAGACAGACAAACGGACGGACAACAAAGTGATCTTATAAGAGTTCTTTTTTTCCTTAAAATGTACGGAATCCTAAAAATAGGAGGTCTAATTACACACACCACCACATTTCAGTTCAGTTCTTCATTTATGGCGTTTCGAGCGTCTGAGCACAGTTTAGTATAGAATACATAATACAGAAAGAGATCTAATAGAAATACAGAAATTTAATATTTAAAGATATATAATGCCAATATTTTTCTATAATAGTAATCGCCATCGACGACATTATACGAGTATATTCCTTGTAAAGTTACACTCAACACTTTCACAACGCTCGCTGTTCTAAGTCTATTTATCAAATTATTTTTTTGTTGTAAGTAACAGATACACGATCGAACAACAATTATTTTTTTAACAAGACATGACATTTAAGATGGGATAGCAAATGTAGTTTTAACAAGATTAGATATGTACATATTTATATTTTTAATTAATATCTTATAGAGTTCCTTTTTTTAACAGCTTCTCTCTATATTCCGCATACAAGGTAGAGAGAGAGAACCTAGTGTAAAAAGATTCCGTTTCCTATCTTCCACCTTATTTTATTGAGACATTGTGTTACATGTGGCAGAACTCTTAATGCTTTTTATTTTGTTATCAAAGCGTGGAAATTAGAATAAGTAATTATCCCAAGTGGGAGATGAACCTATAGCCGTCTCTTTTCCATTTGGACACTATGCCGCCTCGCTATTACGACCTCATCTTCTTTAATAGTAATTCAAAGTACTTATTTATTTTATAAGACTTTATTAAATATTTCTTAAATCATTATGATCCGTTTTGTCACACAAAATTATGCAAATAAGTTTTGTTTTCTCTGCAGCAATCGTCTTCTCTCTCAAAAGACTTCCGCAATGTCACACAATGATTTATTTCTATGCATCTTATCGTTTTCCACATTTTATTTTCACATTTATTTCTCTATAATGTTCATACTATATTGTGTCACTATTTAAAAGTTACGCAAAATTTGTGTGAAAATATATTATTTCTTCATATATAATTTATGTCCTCTGTGATATATAGATCAGCTTCACGCTGTATCCCGCACACAGCAGGGTAGGCAGAGGGAACTTAGTGTTAAGACACTCCTTTCCCCACTTAGATATGATATATAGATACTAAACTTTTTTGTGATTTTCAGCCATATTGATATAGTTTCATAATAAACATATGGAATCGTTAGTCTGAAATTCTGAGTAAACGAGACGAGTACAAACATTACCAACGAGGTTTGTTTATGCATAAAAGAGAAAGTAAGAAATTACAAGAACGGGGCAAAATTCGAGTGATTTAGGGCTATATACAGCAAAAAGAGGTTTAGGTTAATCGACGCAAATTGGTCAATCCGTTGAGCAACGCAGTGTTTTTCTAACCTCTACTTAAAAAGAAACTACCGGGCCTCGACCTAAACGATGTTTTGAGCGCAAAAGGAACATTAGGCCGTAAACACTATTAAAAAAAAAACAAAATAATACATAACGAGTTCAGTCTGAGAAGCTTAATTTTTATTAAAAATTATTTTAGCTATCATTTAAAGTTTGCCACACTCAATTGCCAATGTGGAACGTCTTAACACTAGGTTCCCTCTGCACAGTGTGAAGCTAAAAAAAAATAAGTAAGATATTTTAATAAAGCATCGCCGTTTCAACTTCCAAGTATATATAATAACACGCTATTACGTTAATTACATAGGTTTCCATAAGAGCTCGTAATATGCGACAAAACCGCGACAACTTTGATTTAGAGAGAGGGGCGTCTAGGAAATCGATTATTATGACAGTGCAGATAAATCTCTCGAGAACCATTAGGAAACTGAATACACGAATGCAGCGTGATCGATTTATGGACTTTAGTGACCGGAAAGTATTATATCGCCATGACAGATTGAATCAGAATAAAATAAATAAATAAAATCAGAATAAATCAGCTTCACGCTGTATCCCGCATATAGCAGGGTAGGCAGAGGGAACCTAGTGTAACATACTCCGTTCCCCACTTTCTGCCACATCCTGGAGGCATTGCGTGTTAAGTGGCAGAATTCAACGCCGCGCTTTACCTCGACACCAGAGTGAAGAAATGGAAATATAAATTTAAATAAATATTTCATTTCCTCGAGTGGGGATCGAACCTACAACCAGTCGGTTTTACAGTCACACTTTATGCCGCTGCGCCACGACGGGCCTCAAACATACATCAATATGGTTAACATGTTTTAAAAATATAAATATCAACAATAATATAAAGGCAGGAAATGGCAAAAATGTATATAATAAATATGATAAAACATTTGAAATAAGAATTCCTAACACTTTGAACACAGAAATCTTGCCTCTCGGAGCGTAACGAAGTTTACGGCTGCACCAACAGGAACGCTTTTTGTACTTGCTCATTATAGTTTCGCGGTATTTTCTGTGAAACTGACTTACTCACGGTTGCTTTACGTGTTTTTATGAGTGACCAGATCTATATCTGGTATGCCTTTAATAATGTTTTAGGCAAGTAGAATTTGAAAATAACATAGGTACATACTAATTGATATTTTTATCAGAATAGTCAAATTAGCTTCACGCTGTATCCCGCACACAGCAGGGTAGGCAGAGGGAACCTAGTGTTAAGACACTCAATTCCCCACTTTCTGCCGAATTCTGAAGGCATTGCGTTTTGAGTGGCAGAACTCGATGCCACGCTTTGCCTCGACACCAGAGCGAAAAAAATAGAACAATAAATTTAGGTAAATATTTCATCTCCTCAAGTGGGGATCGAACCCACAAGCAGTCGGTTTTACAGTCACAGAATCAGAATAGTTTATTAAAAAATATATTATTTCAAACTAGTAACTGTAGATTAATTAAAAAGGATCTTCAAATGAAATTGTAGCAAACTGACACTATTTGATTTATGAAGAATTTTGTTGCTCAAGAAATTTTGAAGCAGTATCTAATAATGGTGTCGCATTAAAATTTTGAATTTAAAATAACCACATTCTTGCCCAGTATATCCATATTTTCATTAAAAAAAAATTCTAATTTCAATGAAACGTAAACATTTAAACTAGCTATATTTATGAGATATAATGTAACAACAATACAAGTTGCGTGGACAAACACATAATTACCATCACGTCTGTAGTTTCAATAGAATGGTCAATAATTATATCGAGCGTACAGGTAGAGGATGTGACGTAAACATTCAATTAGCTTATCAAAATCAGAATCAAAATCTCTTTGTGACGTGTTCCCATGGACATGTCTCAAGAGCGTCGCAGTTGAGATCTGCGCGTGTGGAGTGACGCAAGAAGAGAAAGTGTGTTGCGAATATTCCACATAATGCAATTTAATTATGCCAAATTATAATAGATTTTAATTATGCTTTTCATAGGAAGGTATTTTTTGTCTGTTTTATTTTTTTTTTTTTTTTGCTGGGCTAATGTTGAGAAACTCCGCTGCTCAATTTCCATCGAATTCTAGAGCCATTACGTGTTGTGTGGCGAAACTTAACGCCGACACCTCGACACTAGAGCAAAGAAATAAAAGTATTAAATATTTCATTTCCTTGAGTGGGGATCGAACCCATAACCTGTGGGCATTTACAGTCACACATCTGGCTTCAATTTTAATTATACAAATACAAAATCAAATCTTACATATTTACCTTGAGGCCAGTCGTGGCGCAGTGGCACAAAGTGTGACTGTAAACCGACTGGTTGTGGGTTCGATCCCCATTCGAGGAGTTGAAATATTTACTTAAATTTATATTTCCATTTCTTCGCTCTGGTGTCGAGGCAAAGCGCGGCGTTGAGTTCTGCCACTCAACACGCAATGCCTCCAAAATTCGGTAGAAAGTGGGGAACGAAGTGTCTTAACACTAGGTTTCCTCTGCCAACCCTGCTGTGTGCGGGATACAGCGTGAAGCTAATGAATAAATGAATGAATGACATATTTACCTTATGTTTTTACTATGTTTTATAAAAAACACCATATAAATGAACTCCCTACTACTCAATACAAATTACGTTTCCCCAAAAACGTCAATCAATCTCCAATCTAAACATTGCTCTATAAGAGTGCGCTCCATTACGTTAGATCAAATCCTCGATTTCGTGTAATTTAATAGATGCAGAATAATTAGAGGTTAAGTTACGCTTTAAGCTAATACAGCGTCGACACGACATCTGCCTCAAACATTAAACTTTGAAGTTTAGACGAACAGATGGACTGCATACAATGAGTCCATGTGGGGCCAACCCAATAATTTAAACATGTAAATAACTATTTGAGCCTACATATCCGTTACTGACGTTGAAATTTAGTTTATTGGAATTGTTTTTATGGAGGAAAAATACAGATTTATGAAGTTAGAGTAAGTGGTAAGAGAGGCAGAAAGAGATCTCGGTTGATCTTCGGAAACCCAGTCTTGGATGTTACGTAAAAAGCATGAGGTTCCCTGGAAGAAATATAGTCGTAGTAATGCTCTACATTTTCATAACACACGCTCACACAATGACAAAAAATTATAATAATAAACGAATAAAAATATATAAACAGGTGGAAAGTGAAAGCATTACTAAATGATATCGATTTAAGTTATTGGTCCAAAGTAGATATTCAGAGACCGCGTTGAATGTTTACAATGTGGGTGTGAAAGTTTTGTTGAGATTCCTGAATTTATGTTGAAAATGGCTATTGTTCATTTCATCTAGTATAGATGTCCATAGTATCGCAGTGGAGCAGCGTTTGTATACTGTAAACACGACGGTTGTGAATTTGATTCCCACTAGGATAGATTATTTATTTCCAGATCATCGCTCTGGCAAACATAGCGCGGCGGTGAGTACCGCAACTCGATTCGTAATATCTCAAATTCGAGCGGATAGTGGAAAAACGCGAAGATACCTAGTATAGATATTCTCGTATGTAACTACTACATATAGACGGACCACAAATATAATTTCTGACAGCGTGCTATGTTATCAGTGCTAATGAGGTTAGTTTAAACGAGTATCTTAAGATGTTTAGATCGCTATCAGAATCAGGATAGAGTTATCAGCTCGATGTAATACACTTTAATGACACAAGTTCAAATGTATATATAATGTAACAGTTTTATTAAGGACATAAGAGACTTTATTGAGGCCAGTCGTGGCGCAGGGGCACAAAGTGTGACTATAAAACCAGACAGGTTGTGGGTTCGATCCACACTCGAGGAAATCAAATATTAACTTAAATTTATATTTCCATTTCATGACTCTGGTATAGACGCAAAGGGCGACGTTGAGTTCTGTCACTCAATACGCATGCCTCCAGAATTCAGCAGAAAGTGGGGAACGGAGTGTCTTAACACTAGGTTCCCTCTGCTGTATGCGGGATACAGCGTAATTAAAAAAAAAATAAGAGATAAAACCATTAGTTGACAATATTCTTTATTAAAAGTTATTAACTAATCCAGTAAACTGAACAAAAATTTTTCGTTAAATAATAATTAAAGTAAAAATATAACAACTATAACTAATTTTACTAATAGTAACTAAATAAGTCATAAAAGAAGAAGAAAAAGAAGATATTATATCCGAGTTGAATATTATATAACAAATACAAAAATCGAACCCACATTCGATCCCCACGCGAGGAAATAAAATATTTACTTAAAAAGTTATATTTCCATTTCTTCGCTCTGGTGTCGAGGCAAAGCGCTGCGTTGAGTTTTGCCATTCAATACGCAATCCCTCCAGAATTCTGAGAGTGTCCAGAGTGTCTTAACACTAGGTTCCCTCTGCCTACCCTGCTGTGTGCGGGACACAGCGTGAAGCTGACAAAAACAATACAAATTTTGAATTCGCTCCCCAAAATACTCCATTGCATTAAACACATTCACTCGATACTTAAAACAGCTGCCCTAATATTAAGGATAATATACATTAATCACATTGGTTACCAAAATTTACAATACTGTCGACTAACGTTTTGCGAGGTTTTATGAATTTGTTGCGTCATTTAGGATCGAGCATGTGTTCCGACTATCAATTCTCCGCACCCTACGATTTGTCTCGGCACCAATAATAGTTATTAGACCCTGGGTATGTGTTATATAGAAAAAAATATTTAATATTTTGTGAAAACTGGCAGATTTTAAGATTTTAAATATCAAAACAAAAATTTAAGTTGTAAGATCTGAAGTAAGAACTCTTACCTCATTTTCTTTGAAGGCAATTCAATATAATGTAGATACAGATATATAAATAGAAATAATACAATGGAGAGGAGTAAAAATTTTACCTGCAACAAAAACAAACATTTCTTAGTAAATAATAATAATTTTCATTAAAGAACAAATAACTCACAACAAAGATCAAGACTTCTATTAAAAGATTACGACAGTTATTTAACAGATAAAAAGGAGCATTTTTTTACAATATCAAGATAGCATCGTACAAAGCAATGTTTATTATTCATCAAGATATATCAACATAGTAAAAAACGTGTATTAGACCTGTATAGGAAGAGGGTCTACTATAGCCTCTTAAAAATATCTATATATTGGTTTATATGTATCTATAAAAATCTATAAAAAAAAATCACACTCAGATATATCAATTAGCATTTAACTGATATTAGAACAAGACCAATGTAAAATTGTTCAGATTTAATGGTAGTTACGCCGGTATTCATTATAAAAAAGTAACCTTTTTAATACTATAGCAAATATATCTTACTTGTTCTATTTATTCGAAATTTTATTTAATATTAATAGTTAATTATCTATATATCTTCTTTGTATCAAAATAAAATAACAAAAAGCAATGGGCAAAAGGTTGAAACGGAATATCCGTAATAAAATTGCATCGGCGTAAGAGCGTTCATTTATTCCATATTAATTTTATTTCAGTGATAGATAATAGTTTGCTTTTATACAGAAAGAAATAAATATATATTTGTATATATATATATATATATATATATACACATACATATACAAATATATATATATATATATATATATATATATATATATATATATATAAATGCACTTATTTTTCCTAAGGTATCATAATGTAACAAAATATATCAATAAGAAATCAAGAGGCTAGGTTACGAATAATAAAAAAAATAACATCCTTCAATGTCCAGCATTTACTTATACACCGCGAAACCTAGTATTAACCAGAGAATTTATCACAAAAAAAACTGTTCATACAACAAAATTTTTGTGGTATCGAAGAGTACAATAATAAAAAGTTATACCTATCAAAAAAGTTGCGGCCAAGTTAATCTCGCTTCACGAGCAACGACAATTTTTAATTTTTTTTTCGACACCCAAACAACGAGTTCTGACGTATTATGTTACACTTGCTCGAACATTAAAAATTCAGTAGCTATTGGGTTACAACAAGTAAAAAATCAATATGCATTTTTACGCAAAGAAAAAAAAAACCAGTTGCGTTTTACTTTCACGGACCTAAAAAAAATGTAGAGAAATATCGATCTGATTTCATCTTGAAAATTAAACTTTGTTGACAGTCGTCCAAAGACGTATAATTAGATATTACATAATTAAATATGTAATTGTACTGTAGTCTGTACATAACAAATATAAATTGTCGTAACAAATCATTTGGTTATCGAGGACAGTCGTGGCGCAGCGGCACAAAGTGTGACTATAGATGCGTCTGATTGTGGGTCCGATCTCCATTCGAGGAAATTAAATATTTATTTAAATTCATATTTTATATTTATTTTTCATTTTTTAGCTTTGGTGTCGACGCAAAGCGCAGCGTTGATCTCCGCCGGAATGCGACGGAAAGTGTGGAACGGAATGTCTCAACGCTAGGTTCCCTCTGCCTACCCCTACTGTGTGCGGGATACATACAGCGTGAAGCTTATTGATTTAATTTAAATCGTTTAGTGATATTTATTCGTAATAACAACTGTGTTAAGATTTGATAACATTACGTGCATTATATTTCTTGTTTTGTAATTATTCTCATTGATATATCGATATACAATATATACCGTTTGAGAGAAAGGTGGTTCGAATAGGTGAGCTTTATTTATTTACACCCTCATTAATCAGAGCGTAAAATGTATGCAAAGCAGCACGCTGTATCCCAGAGCAGAGGGAACCTATTATTGAGGCACTTCGTTCATCCCATTTTGGCAGAACTCAACGCCGCACTATGTCTCTACACCAGAGAAGAATATAAGAACTTTTAATAAAAAATATTGTCAACTAATGTTTTTATCTCTTATTTTTTTAATCACGCTGTACAGCAGAGGGAACCTAGTGTTAAGATACTTCGTTCCCCACTTTCTGTTGAATTCCGGAGGCATGCGTATTAAGTGGCAGAACTCAACGTCGCCCCTTGCCTCGACACCAGAGCCAAGAAATGGAAATATAAATTTTAAGTTAATATTTGATTTCTCTCTCGCGAAGAAATGAAAATATTAAATTTCTTCTAGTGGAACTTTGAATTTATTTCAATGCTCAGCACAGGTTTGCAACAAAACTATTTTACTTTTAACATACGGTCTTCTTATAAAAGAATAGGATAAAAACCTGTTTGTTTTTACAATAAATATAGTTATCGATGTCCCATATAATTAAAATATATTCTAATAAACCAGATTCGAAACTTTAATGACCACATTTAAACAGGCACGTTAACTCGATACTTTTACAAATTATCTAAAAATTTAGTGCTTACACGACGAATCTAATATAATATGTGAAATTTAATTAATCAAAAACATAAAAAAGTGAAAGTAAAGTAGAACAATTTTGTATATACATATAATATATGAAAATATAACAAAATATGAAACGTAAACTTAATGAAAGTACGAACAAACTGAAAACCTTTCATTATTTCAGTATTAACAAACGTTTGTAAAAGCGACGTTAAAACACCTTAAAATATCGATATATTTTCTCCATAGTGTTACCGTTAGCTATTAGCTGCACAGTGTTTAAGGGTGATAATATTCCTACACAGGCGGCCAACCATTTCATGCGCATATACAGAGAGCAGAAAAAGTTGTCACTCGTCAAGTTCATACGACGCCGCGCACTCTCGGCAACCACTGTGCCGTCCATGGACTTTCTCCGTACACATATTTCTAATGAGATAGTTGACTTTACATAGCGTAGTGAACGGTGATTAATGATGACTTCTCATTAGGGTATACGTATCTTTTAAATGCTGTAGAAATGTTATTGAAATTTAAATTTATGCATTAAATATTATTTATGTTCTCTTTTGAAGTCAGTCGTGGCGCAGCGGTACGTGTGTGCATCTGTCAACGGTACAGGTTTTGGGTTCGATTCCCATTCGAGGAAAATATTCCATATATTTAATATTTTCATTTCCTCGGTCTAGTAACAAGGCAAAGCGCGGCGTAGAGTTCAAGCACTCAAAACGCAATGTCTTCAGAATTCGGAATTCTTTGGAAAGTGGGGAACGGAAGTGTCTTCCTGGGAACGGAACATTATGTTCACAAGTTTCCTCTTCGGCAGATTAATGCTATGAGCGAGATACAACGGGAAACTATATAAAAATAACTATTAAAAGAAGGGACATGTCCGACGTTGATTTATTGAGCTGGTTCAAATTCTGCTTGACATTTTTTACCTCTAGTGACTTATGCGCAACACTGAGTTTCGAAACAAAACATCAATAGATATCATAGACGACACGACAGCATTATCATGTATCACTCCATTTATCTCGCAAGATGCATCCATCGCGTGAAGATACAAAATAAAAAAAAACCCAAAAAAAAAAACAACAATCACATCAAGTATTCAACAGTTACCTAATCGAAAAGGCTACTTACGAATGTGAGGGTTATCATTATATTACCTCTAATTCTTAGGTACGGTTGTCCGCAACCCGCGGTTCACGCCGCAAATTGTATATTGTGCAAGAAAAGCAACCAACGCCTTTTACAAAGAAACACTTATTCAAACGAATGTAAAAATATTACGTGACCGCCGCCAGATCGTGGATCCATGGAAAATCTATTATAATGGGGACACTCGGGCATTTACCATTTTAGAGAACATAACAGAATAGTATCACCTTTTTTGCTAAAAACCAATCACAAACTGTAACTATTCTACAATAGATAAGGTTTGTAAGTTTATGTTGTTTTTTTATTGAGCTGTTTTTATTGAAAATTACATTATAATAATATAATTTTGATGTAAAATTCGTACTTACAGCAAAAATTGTATTACTAAACACAATTTTTTTTATTAGCTTCACGCTGTATCCCGCACACGGCAGGGTAGGCAGAGGGAACCTAGTGTTAACACACTCCGTTCCTCACTTTTTGCCGAATTCTGGAGGCATTGCGTGTTGAGTGGCAGAAACCAACGCCGCGCTTAGCCTCTACACCAGAGCGAAGAAATGGAAATATAAATTTAAGTAAATATTTCATCTCCTCGATTGGGTATCGAATCCACAACCATTTCGTTTTATTAATGTAGTATGTAGATATGTATAATAATACTGTTTATCGTATACGAAGTCATACCATTTCTATTATTTCTTCTGCTGTTTCTATTAGCATTCATGAAAGCCTTTATCTCTATGTGTGTGGTTGTTAATAATTTATTTGAAATCTATTAATCAATTTACACATAACACATAATTAGATGTTTAATTATAGTTATTTAATCATCGACTAAATGGGATAAAGCGCTAAATTCAATTAACATTGAAAGTAATATAGCAACAATAAGGGAAAAATATCATATTTTTAAAATATCTGCGCCACCACTGGCCTCATGCCAGTGGTGGCGCAGAGGCTAAGTGTGACTGTAAAGCCGACTGGATGTGGGTTCGATTCCCACTAGAGGAGATGAAATATTTACTAAAATTTATATTTCCATTTCTTCGCTCTGGTGTCGAGGCTAAGCGCGGCGTTGGTTTCTGCCACTCAACACGCAATGCCTCCAGAATTCGGCAGAAAGTGGAGAACGGAGTGTCTTAATACTAGGTTCCCTTTGCATACCCTGCTGCGTGCGGGATACAGCGTGAGGCTTACTAAATGGGATAAAACGTTAACTTCAATTAACATTGTTTAAAAGTAATATAGCCATAATAAGGGAAAAAAATATCATATTTTTTTTTCTAAATAATTTAGATTCAATTACGAGTCCAATTGAATAGAAACGTGTGAGCCAAGTGGAAAATAAATCACGCGTAAGCGTCGTAACTTGACAATCTCGATGTCAATTTAGCACTAAATTATAAGTACCTCTATTGACATGATTATTTTAACATTAAATATGAATTATACATAAAAATATATATAAAAGAATCATCTTTCACCTAGTGTTAAGATACTCCGTTCCCCACTTTCTGACGAATACTGACGGCATTACGTATTAAGTGGTGGCACGCCAGAGCGAAGAAGTGGAAATATAAATTTCAATATTTGATTTTGTTGAGTGGGGATCGAACCCACAACTTGTCGCGTTTGCAGTCACACTTTGTGCCCCTGCGCCACGACTGGCCTCAAAATACATATATAATTGAAGTGTAGGAATTTTATAAAATTATGAAATTGAAACCAAGAAAATATAATACGTGTCTGTATCCCGCATACAACTGTGTAGGCAGAAGGAACCTAGTGTTAAGATACTTGGTTCATTTACCGCTGAATTCTGTAGGAATAGCGTGTTGAGTGGTGAAACTTAACGCTGCACCTCGACACCAGAGCGAAGAAATCAAAATATAAAATAATTCGTTTCCTCGAGCGGGAAATAGTAAATAATTATATATTTACCTTTTAGAAATTTCTTTCTTAAGTGTGATATAACACTTTAAAATTGTTTAAAATTATATATTTTTTATCAATATCGATATAGAGAGCAAGATACGCAAAATCGTTATCAAAAAAATACCTCATGAAATGTGCAAGTTTTTAATATATTATTTTAATATCCTTGTATTTAAATATGTATGTATATAGAATAGTATCACATTACCTACCGACGTGACCTACTTAGAAGTTCCAGCACATAAAATATTATTAATAATAAAATAAATAGCATAGTAATAAAACTGAAACAGTGTGAGTTGCATGACGATTTTTAAAATATTACTTCGATAAATTTCCATTTCGATGTTATTTGTAATATAAAATACGTGTTCCTAACACTAGTATTGTACCTCGGCGGCGGTTATAAATAAATATTTATATTGTTGTTATTTTTTCACCTTCACGCTGTATCCCGCAATTAGCAGGTTAGGCAGAGGGAACCTAGAATTAAGACACACCGTTCCCACTTTACGCAGAATTTTCGAGGCATTGTGTGTTGAGGGGTGGATCTTAACGCCACGCTTTGCCGTATTATCGAGCAAAGAGATGAAAATATAAATAAATAATAATGCATTTCCCCGAATGAGCATCGAACCCACAACCATCGTGTTTACAGTCACGTTTACACGCTTGTGCCACTGCGCCACAACGACTGTTTATTTAAATTTACAATTATACTAATGTATATTTTTCATATTATATGTTTTTTTAGAATATTTATATTCCGAATCCGGGTAGCTGATTTCAAATGATAAGTATAGTTTACTGTGGTAGAGGTAGTGCGCTCCTCGCTAATAACACAAAGTGTAAATTACGTGTGCATATGCAACATGTGAGGCATTATCACATCGGGTACTTTCACGATACGAGTCACGATTTTATCATTTTACTGTTTGTTCCTTGAAAATAAGTTTTTTTTGCTTAAGCTCTTCGACATGTAATGTACCTAAGATATGATGATGCAAGAATATAAACATTTTAATATATCTCTTATAATACAATAATATATAAACGAAAATGTTGATTGATAAAAAATTAAAGTCGCGACTTTGCCAAAGAAAAAATATATAAATCAACATTCCTTTCGAAGGAAATTGACTTTTGTTCCTGGAATTGTAAGATTCTAAATAAATATTATAAAAAAGTTAACAAATGAAACATATGCATCCGCCTTCGCAGGTGCAACCGCACCTTGAAAAACTGAGAGAAAAAAGATCCTTTCGAAGGCAGGTGGTGCAGATTGAATCAGAAAGTTTCGCTTGAGGATATACATTTTATGTAACAATACTGTAATTCCCTTATATAAAAAGGGCAACAAGCATCATATTCTTTAATTTTTGTAACAAAAATATAATTATGATTTCTACTATTGTACTGTGAATATGTGATGTGATTTTCGACACCCGACTCACAATACCTCCACAATTCGGTGTAAAATGGTGAAGTATTATTATGTTAATATTAATGGGGACGGAATTCCTCAACACTAGGTTCCCTACCTACTGGGCTATGTGCGGGATATAACTTGAAGCTAAAAATACGTAATATTATAACATACATTAAAAAACATTTCACCATGACCAACTAACAACTAAATTAAACTAAATGTACAAAATAGTTATATAAGAAAGTATTTTTAACCAGTCTTACAAAAAAAAGAAGAACAAAAACTAAGTTTTAATATTGTAGAGGCAAAAAAATGAGTTCAATCATTATTCAACACTTGCCCGGTAAAAAATCGCGGCCGTTTTTTCTGCGCCGACCTCTGCCGATTATACAAAGAACTCTTTGTCGGAGATCACGCAAACGAGATTTTGATAATTATACCATGATAAATGTGACTGAGGCCTTATTTCAAGTTCGTACAGTTCAATATGTATAGTTTTCTTTTGTAAAGAACAAAGCAGAAGCCTATGGTAGAACAGGGGGACCACGTGCCAATGTGGTCGCGAAAGGCTGTGTGTTCGATTACCACTCGAAGAAATGAAGTATTTAAATTATTTCTTCGCTCTGATGTTAAGACCAAAAAGCGCGGCGTTGAGTTCAGCCACTCAACACACAATGCGTCTAGAATTCGGCGGAAAATAGAGAACGGAGTATGTTAACAATAGATTTTCTCTACCTAGGGTACGTAGAGTAGGTAGGTTGTCTACCACTATCAAACGAAACAAATATAATACCTGTTTTATTTAATGGATCCTCCGGTTAACCAGATCGAAGACAAATACACCATGACGGCATCAAAACCTTTTGCAGTTTATTTACAAAGTATTAGCGGCCTAAACGCTTTAGCCTTTTGTTATATTATACTTAAATCAAATCTTTATATTAATTGTAACCTATGTTATTATTATGATGTATACGCTATATTACTGTAAAGTTTTATCCAAACCTGTTCAGTAGATAAAGCGTGAAAGGTGAACAAACATCCATCTTTTCAAATATTCTCTTTTATAATATTAAAAGGATTAATAAACCTAACAATTAAACATCCGCATATATTTACTAAGCCTGACTTTGACACTCGAAACAACTAACATTGTTATACATAGTAAGCACATACCTACATAATCAAATAATAATAATCACTCAACACGCAATGCCTCCAAAATTCTTCGAAAAATGGGAAACAGAGTGTCCCAACACTAGGTTCCCTCTGCCTATCCGTTGGCATTTTACGTGACGCTATTGATGAAATATAAATAAAATAGTTATATGTTAACAAAAATGATAAATTTCATAAGAGATAATTCCATCCCGTCAGATTTTAAACACAACAATACAAACAACAAACACGGTATCACACAAAGGTTTAGAAGCTTTCACGACGACTTATCCTACATACATCAAATCCCACGCTTCGATTGATGTTCATTATAGTTTCAACTAGCTAATTAAATACTGCTTATCTTACCTTTTGTTTTGTATACAGTGTGTGGCTTATTACTGTGTTTTAATCTTTATAACGAGGCATTATTATATATATAATGTGCAATTGAGGGCGTCGTGTAACTGTAAAACGGCGGGTTGTGGGTTCGATCGCCTTTTGGGGGAATAAATTATGATTTATTAATATTTTCATTTCTTCGAACTGGTGCACCTAGGCAAAATCCCGGCGTTGAGTTTCGCCACATACGGAATGTCTTAACATTTCCCCCTGCCTATCTTGTTATATGCGGAATATAGCGTGAAGTTGGTTTTTTTATTTTATTAATTAAGACCGTAGCTCATTCTGTTTCCTTCTTGGTGAGATTCAGTTCGAGCTAATAAATATTTATTCGTCACACTTATGCTTCATATACGACGTATTTCTCTATTTTTAAAGACTGTACTTAGGCGAAACCCTTGTACGCTATAACATATAGACATTTCTCACAGATCACCATCGTTTACAGCTTCACGCTGAATCATCAAGCTTCACGTTATATCACGCACACAGCAGGGTAGGCAGAAGGGACCTAGTGTTAAGATACTCCGTTCCCCACTTTCTGCCGGCAGGCAGAAAGTGGGGAACGGAGGCATTGCCGCATTCTGGAGGCATTGCGTGTTGAGTGGTAGAACTCAACGCCGCGCTTTGCCTCGACACCAGAGCGAAGAAATGGAAATATAAATTTAAGTAAATATTTCATCTCCTCGAGTGTGGATCGAATCCACAACCAGTCGGTTTTACAGTCACACTTTGTGCCCCTGCGTCACGACTGGCATCGTTTACAGTATTGTTAATAAAAGAAATTTTCGTTAAAAATGTATTAATATAATAATTTAATAATAATTTAACTATTTCTTCATTCATATTACAAGGTATTACATGAAAATACACTCGTTCTTACTCTTTTATATAACATTTCTAGAAGATATAAGCAGTTTAACAGTAAATCTTTTGGGTTATTGTCGCCTGAGACAAGACTGTTAACTTATAGTGTAACTTCAACATAATAAACAACGCACTGAATACCGCAACAGTTTATTATAATATAGTTTAGGCGTAAGTTATACTAGTAAAAACTAGGTAATGACTGCATTACATTTGAATCTCAACTAACAATCTTTGTTGTTGTGTCGTTGTTCTAAAGTGTTGTCTATTATTTTTGAACACATTATTATGTGAAAAAATCTCTCTGTATTTAAGAGATTTTTTTTAGTAAAAGGAACCTAAGAACCTAATGTTAAAATACTCCAGTCAAATTAAGCCACCATCCGTTCCGTTCCCGTTCCCCATTTTCAACCGAATTTTGCTAAATTTTGCACTCTATTTAGCAACAACGTTCTGGAATAAGCACAATATGTATTTAATCACTATTTCATATAATTCTTAAATACAACATCTAACATAATCTAAAGCACAAAATTTGCAAGTTTCAAATATGTAAATTTAAAATGTCAAAAATGTTTTAAAATAATTATATATTAGAAGACAATATCAATCAGTCCATCAATCAAAGTATACATGATTACCATCAATCACTTAAAGTCAAATGGCTAGTTAAAAGTGCCAGAAATTGAAGTGAAAGTGACTTCTTTAATATGAGATGCAACAATTTTTCAATTACGTACTCTTAACAAGGAGATATGACATTTAAATGAGTGAAGTTCAAAGTTGAGGCCAATCGTGGCGCAGACGCACGTGTGCCTGTAAACGTGACAAGTCATAGTTTCGATTCCCACTCGAGGAAATCAAAAATTTAAAATTTTCATTTCTTCGCTCTGGTGTCGAGGCAAAGCGCGGCGTTAAGTTCCGGAACTAAACACGCAATACCTCTAGGATTTAGGATTTAGCGGGAAAATAGGATATAAAGCCTATCCTGCTGTGTGCTGGATACAGCGTGACGCTAAAAAAAAGTTCAAAGTTCACAGCATTCTAAGGGGTTAACTTTAGAAATATATAAGGATGTTTGATTAGTCGTCACTTCTTTAAGACGGTACATAATCCATTATATCACCATATATGTGATGTTCCATACAATTTCATTTATTATGCAATAAAGTGTCAGCTACAAGTAGCTATATAAACGTAGACGATAAGTATAGATAAAAATTGAGTGTCCGCTTTTTTATTATATTTTTATTCATATGTATGTACTATTATAACTTATTTTTTTATTTCTTTTTATATAACGTTGTAGTAGTAGTGTTGTACTAAAAACCAGCTCTTTCGCAACTTACGTAAAGGTTTAAAGTTCCTAATACTTAGGCCTCCAGCTCCACTCTTTAGGTATCCACCCCAAGGGGAGCGGACACATTAAGGTCTACGTTGAACTGGCAATATATAATAGTAAACTAAATTAATATTAGGGCGAAAAGGACCGAGTAGAAAGAGTCGAAAAGGACTCGCTCATTTCTAGGAAACGAAGTAAAATAGCTATAAAATACAAAACTCGTTGTTGGTGGGAACGTAAACCTAATTTTCGGTTTAAAACGACACCGTTCAGCCTACTCATTTCTCTTTCGCATTACCCCCCTCTTATAATATTTCTCTTTCGCGTTGAAAACCGGGCTTTAGAACGTTCACAAACGATTACAAACAAACAAGGCGCGTGTCCAAGTTATGGTTATTTCGAAATATTAAAAGCTATTGTGTTTAAGGTCCGACTATGAAACTTAAATTATTTTAATTGCGCAGTCACGGCTAGGCCGAGGCGGCGTTTGTGTGCTTATCGAGTGTCTCGTAAACCTACAGCTTTATCGTTGACCGGCATTCTGCTTTCTTTCGAGCTGTCTTTTTAATTGGTTAAGTTATATCCAGGATACATTCGATTGTTTAGGTTAAAACGTGGTGTCAAAAACTTAATTTAAATGAAAAGCTCAAACAGTCAAGTTTTAGTGGAAGTAATATTTAATGTCCTCTTTGCAATGTTTGTTACATTATATAGATTTTTCAAAGTGACTATAATATATATTACTGATAATAATTATTTTACAATTATTAACCGTAATTTCCGAATAAACATTTTGAAAAAGTGCTATTTATTGGGTAAATTATTTGATGTTCAAAAAATGAAGCATGGAACTTCTTACTTTGAATAAAATTATTTGAATTTGAATTGGTTTTTCTTTTTTGCGAAAATCAAAAAGTTATGTTTTAAATAACAAATACAAGTATCACAATTTCAAAACACATATTCACATATTAAAAATGATAACATTAAGTTAATACTTCGAGTATATTAAATTACAACAATAAAACAAGGAATATAAGCTAAAAAAAACGTGAGAAACTGACGAGCAGAACAAAGAAAATAACTTATACCGGCGCAACTTCGCGATAATGATGTCCAGTGACTAACGGCTGTTCGTCGGTGGAACTACTAAAACGACTCATCCGACCACTTGACGCCGTACCTAATAAAACTAAGCGTGTGAAGTTGGATAAATAGAGAAAAATAGCTTTCTGGAACATTTCCAGCGACCTTGAGCCTCTTCTGTAAGAGCTGAGACAACTCACGCGCAGAATTTATAGATAGATTGCCCTACTTTACCACATATATAGTGGATGGAGATATTGGTCCAACAAAAGTGATCGAGAAAACGTGATTGTTTTTATGTAATTCAACGTGTTTCTGCCGTGGCGTGTGTGTGTGTTTGGAAAGGTGAATGTAGAATTGATTTGTTATATCAAAATCTTGTTACAAAATCGGTCCATCTTTATATCGTGATATACGCTTACAAAATAAACGATCATGAACGAAGTGGCAATGCAAATGAGAACGTAAAGTATGAAGAAATGATAATGCAAAATTACTCCAACCTATTTTATGTTCCGGAAGGGTGTGACTGTAACGCGACGGTTATAGGTTCGATCCCCACTCGAGGGAATGAATTATTATTTCATAATATTTTCATTTCTTCGCTCTGACACAATGCAAAAAACCGACGTTGAGTTCCGCAAATCAACACGCAACGCCTCGAAAAAATCAACCGAAAGTGGGGAACGGAGTGTCTTAAAACTAATTTCCCTCTGTCTACCCCGCTATTCTCGGGATACAGCGGGAAATTTATTTATTCCTTTTAGTCATAGTCTATTAGTCAGCTTCCGGAATAGTTAAAGTACCAGTGGTATTACTAAAACTCACAGTAGGTACATTAGTAACTAGGAAATATATTCATCGAATAACAACCTTGTTAGAACGTAATCGTTCCGAGTTAGTACATCAATTCGTTAAGAACAAGGTCTGATTATATACAATGAAGGTATGAACGATTCTTCCGTCCATTAATTATTTTATACAAACAATTTTTTTTGTGGCCATTCACACGGCCTGTAAACGCAACAGGTTGTGAGTTCGATTCCAACCCGAGGAAATGAAGTATTTAATATTTTTATTTCTACGCTCTTGAGTTGAGGCAATGCGCGGCGTTATATTCCGCGAATCAACACACAATACCGTCAGAATTTGGCAAAAAGTGGGGAGCGGCGTGTAACGGCGTGCTGTCTATGCGGCGTGAAACTTAAAAGAAAATGATTAGCCTGAGCCTCTGAGCTAACGTAACGTGAGTTTCCCATCCAATATAAGAATATAAGGAGTTAGATGTCGCAATCGACCTTTAAAGTTTAAATTACAGAAAGGCAGCATGTGAACGTTAGTTCAAGAATTGTTTAATTTTACCATTCCCAGTTAAATCTTAAAATATTATTTTTTTTTCATAAATATATCCATATAGTAAAAGAAACAAGCAAATTACCATACATATGCATCTAAAACATCGATAGATATCTCTGTCTATCGATGTTTATCGAAAAGTAATTTAAATAGGGTTTATTTTAAGATGTTCAGCACATGTTACGAAATAATACAGGAATTGGGTCAAACAGACTGCGTGAGAGAATTCTTATTAGTTGGTGACTTACGTTATACAAATAGTATCCCGGAATAAATGTTATATTGCCCGTGGCAATGTCATATAGATTTTGTTTATATGTTAAAATTGTCTTACGAGGTTCTGTGTTTCGCTATAGTCGAAAAGCTTTTTAAATAAAAGAATAAAATATTTAAAGTAGGTAGAGTGATGATAAAAGGATATACAGTAAGTACTAAAAAAAGGATATCAATCTAGCTTTTGTGCCAAAATTAATAATATATTCATATTGTAATGAATACTGAATTACGGAGATATAGGAAGTAGCAACGCAGACAGTCTTGACGTTTTAAACATTTTTAATTGAGGCCGGTCGTGGCGCAGCGGCACGAGGTGTGACTGTAAAACCGACTGGTTGTGGGTTCGATCCCCATTCGAGGAGGTGAAATATTTACTTAATTTATATTTCCATTTCTTCGCTATGGTGTCGAGGTAAAGCGCGGCGTTGAGTTCTGCCACTCAACACGCAATGCCTCCAGAATTCGGCAGAAAGTGGGGAACGGAGTGTCTTAACACTAGGTTCCCTCTGCCTACCCTGCTGTGTGCGGGATACAGCGTGAAGCTAATTTT
>JAAIXJ010000212.1:190551-269623 GCA_013403705.1 Heliconius hermathena
CTGGTTGTGGGTTCGATCCCCACTCGAGGAGATGAAATATTTACTTAAATTTATATTTCCATTTCTTCGCTCTGGTGTCAAGGTTAAGTGTCAGCGTTGAGTTCTGCCACTCAACACACAATGCCTCCAGAATATGGCAGAAAGTGGGGAGCGGAGTGTCTTAACACTAGGTTCCCTCTGCCTACTCTGCTGTGTGCGGGATACAGTGTTAAGCTGATTTTTTATATATGTTTTTTATGTTGTACTAAATATTTGTTTATTCAATTTAACATATCTCTTGAACAAAAGCGATAAAAATAATATATTTATTTTATTGAATGAACAGCTATTAAATTTAATTTGTATTTACTTAAAAAGTTTAAGTTTATATTCTACTTACGTAATATTAGGTAACGAAGGAACACCAATAAAATTACTCTTACCTATGGACAATAAAGAAATACATTAATATTGAAATTTAAATATATAAAAAACCAGGCCAAGTGAAGTTAGTCGTGGCGCAGTGACACAAGGCAAGGGACACGCGACGGATTGTGGATTCGATTCTCACTCCAAAAAAAATTAAATGTTTAATTTATTTTCATTTCTTCGCTCTTGTATTAAAGCAAAGCGCGGTGTTGAGTTCCGCAACTAAATTCGCAATGCATCAAGAAAAATAATCAAAAAAACAACCAATTTCGTGAGTCAAACACAAGCTAAAATCATAATCATACAGGCTAAAACACATAATTTAATTATATAAAATTGTATGTTGAAATAAAATTAAAAAATGAACAAAAAAAAAATGAATAAATAAATCAATTAAATATGTAAATAAAATGTTTCACTGATTTATCATACTACAGACGCGTATCGCGTTTAAACAGAGATACAGTTAAAATTTGGCACCTAATAATAACATCGTTGACAATATCACCAGATGTCATCTCCCCCACAGCTCTCTGAAATACGACTCTAACCTATCTAATATAATTTTTTTTATATTATAAAATAGTTTTAGTACTGTCATTCGTATTTATTCTTTTATGTACAGGATAAAACTCATAAATCAGTAATATTACATAACAAAGTAAACATTTATCAATGTAAACATAGGCCAGTCGTAGCGCAGTGACGCAGGCATGTGACTGTAGACGCAACAAGTTGTGAGTTCGATTCCCATTGGAGGAAAAGAAATATTGAATATTTTCATTTCTTCACTTTGGTGTTGAAGCAAGAGTAGAGAGTTGGGTTACGCCACTCAACACGCAATGCCTCCAATTCAATAAAATACAGTAAAAAAAAGTAAATGTAATCGAATAATAAACCATAATAATAATCTATAAAAGGATATATATTTTTAGTACGCATATAGAAGGTATAAAAATAATCAAGAGACACTCACACACTGTTTATATTCCAATACAATGTTATGTACTTACAAAAAAAATAAGTTGAATATAACATATGCTTATTTGTCATTTCATTTCGTTACCTAAGCAAAGTGTATATGCATTCTTTATAAAAAAAATTCCCGTCGCGATATTTATTTATAGCTTGACTAGACGCGTAGAAAGCGGTTCGGTCTGCGTGACACTATCAGGACGTGTTGAAGTGCTGATACAGAAGATAACATCCGATATGATAACCGCTACTAATCCATAAAAATATGGAGAGATTTTTGCTAAATGTGGTGAAAAAAATGTTTGTATTATATTGAAATTTAGCTTATTTCGTCTAATGACATAACAAAATGAGTTCGGCTTTTTTTCTATTTCATCATTCATATTTATATAAGTGAAAATTCGACTGTCCACTTGTTGTTATCGTCGAAAAAGTGTAGGTATATACAAGATTATGTTAGTCTGTGTAGCATGAGTCGAGTCACGTATGCCTGGTTTACATCAAAGTGAACAAGTGCTAATATTAATATAAGCTTACATCACTAACAAACAAAACCTAGTTAGGTTTATTATACAGACTCTCGTACTAAAAAATTCTTAACTTAACTTAGCTTCACGCTTTATCCCTAGCGGGGTAGTCAGAGAGAACGGAGCGCCAAACGCTGCGTTCTCTACATACCTCTTTTGCCTCGTCCACTGTCCTCAACCTCTTCATACATGCCCTCCGGGGGGTCTTCATGCTTTTTACGTGACCTTCTTCCAGTATATGTGTTTTCGAAGGTCAACCGAGATTATATAAATTACGAGAGATTATATAAAAATTAAGATGATATAAAGATTTCTTACTTGTATTAAAAAAAAACAATTTAAAATTAAAAAAAAATAGTATAGAAAACGATTAATTTAACATAATATAGACTATTAAGGTGGTAGTATATACATTTATTTCCAAAGAATACAAGGCATGTAGAGACAAAATGTTTTTAAATTTCCAAAAAACATAACACGAATGTACTATAAAAATGCAAAGCACGGCAAGAACAAAGCGAACACAAACAAGAATTCAGCTCACGTTCATTTCTATAATAGTTAAGAATAATAATATAAACAACAAAAAATGACCAATTATCCAAGAAAACGACTCGAAACGAATTACAAATACCTTACAATGTATAAGTGAGAACAAACTAAAATAGATAGAGTCTACGCACAGCGTCCGGTAACTTAGGAAAATGGGTCAGTTATTATTATCAAGTGCAATTCTCTACGGTTTATTGCAAATGGAGCGTCATCACATTTTACAACGTGACTTCATTTAAGAAATCTTCCTGGAATTCAAGAATAAGCAGGTATAACCAAATATTATGTTTAGTCCGTTTGAAGTAAATTTGAACAAAGGATGTTTCTGAATACTTATTACCTTATACCATCTTTTGATGTAAAATGACAGTTGTTGATTCAAAGCCTATTTAGATGAATCTACTAATTCATAAATTGTTTGTTGAGATGCGAAACTCAACACCGCACATTGTCTTATCACACATGAAAATAATTCATTTACCGGAGTGGGCATCGAATCCACAACCAAGCACAACAATCAGACGCTGGCCTACTCATCATAATTTTGAATTGTTATTAAATTTAGACAGTTCTAAACCAGCACGAGCCCCATTAACTCTCACAATTCGATATCACAGTTAAAGAAGGAGCTTTTAGAACTATTTTTAAATAAACTAAAGGTATACTAATTCTAAGAAAGGAAACTATACGCCCATTAGCACTTCCTCTTGGGTGTCACTAGCGGACGTCAACGTGAGTGTTGCATCACGCGGATATTAAGATATCCTTTGATGATCAAAATTTGAAACATAGGACATATTAAAAATATATATTATAGTACATTTTAATGAAGCCAGTCGTGGCGCAGAGACACAAATGTGCGACTGTAGACGCTCCTCACTCGACGAAATTAAATATTTATTTAAACTTATATTTTCATTTTGTTCGCTCTGGTGTCGAGGCAGAGCGGCGTTGAATTCCGCCACTCAGCACGAATCTATATCTGTTAGAATTCGGCAGAACATGGGAATGCTGTGTGTGGGATACAGCGTGAAGCTGATAGACCAAAAGAGTCGAAATTTTATTTACATTTATAACATGTGATTAATGAGATTAAACTAAACGAGTTAAATACGCCTTCAACAACAAAGAGTTTCTTAATTACTTTTGACGATAGGGTTACTAAGACACATAAGCATCTACAAGTATCAGGAAAAAATACACTTTAAATGATCTCTTATAAGATTCAAATTATTCTATGAACCTAAAAACATGGCTACAGTTTGAGAACTGCAGGGTTCATATGGCAAAGTGGCTAAGGTCAGGGTCGATAACCTCTCGGGAAGTCAAGCCCAGGAGGCCTAGGTCCGCTTATTTACAACGTCGGGGCACGCAAGCGTTGGACCTAGGCTCCGTTAGATAATTGCCTCGAAAAGTAATTTTTCGCTTCGTGACTAGTACTAATGAGCCGTCAGAGTATTAAATTTCTCTATAAACATAAGCTTCCGTTTTCATATCACATTACAAATTTTACTAATTAAATGTTTTTATTTAATCAAAAAATCAGCTTCACGCTGTATCCCGCACACTGCAGGGTAGGCAGAGGGAACCTAGTGTTAAGACACTCCGTTCCCCGCAGAGCGAAGAAATGGAAATATAAATTTAAGTAAATATTTTATCTCCTAGAGTGTGGATCGAACCCACAACCAGTCGGTTTTACAGTCACACTTTGTGCCACTGCGTCACGACTGGCCTCGATCGTTCGTTCGATCGATCGTTTTTATTTAATATTTTTTTTATTAATTCAATTACGATATTACATTTTAATATATCAGTTATTTATTCTGTATGTCGCCATTTAAATTTATTATAGAATTAATTTCTAAAGTATCATTTTAACATGCAAATTCTATTTTTAATTAACATTCTATGTAAATCTATACAAATGTATTATGTACTTCAATATTAAGCTCAATGATACTATTTCGTAATAGATTAGCTTTTAGCAATTAGTTTTGTGATTTTCATATTAATTCTGTACATTAAAGTGAAAACGAAAAGCCGTCGTAACTCAGGAGTGTGACTGTAAAACGACGGTTGTAGGTTCGATCCCAACTCGAGGGAATGAATTAACCTCATTCCCTTGAGTTGAGTTCCACAAGTTATGACGCCTCGAAAAATTCGACGGAAAGTGGGGAACGGACGGAGTGTCTTAACATTAGGTTCCCTCCTAGCGTGAGGACATTTTGTTATTAGAAAATTACAACAAATCCACATCTTGTGGGTGTTACAGGACGTTATTAAATGTGAGTAACCTGCGAATTGGGAAGTACCCTATTTCACTAATAAAATGTGTCTCTAAATAGACTAGTTCGCTCTAATTTATTTATTAAGACAGAACAAAGTACATCTGTTAAAGCGATACCTCCAATCTCAGCTTTAAAAATAAAAAAAAATACATATCCATCATTTTCGCCATCACAAATAACATGTTCGGACAACTCACGAACAAAATGCCTTCAGGCAAATTTTTCGTTGTAAAAAAATTTTTAACAACAAAACATTGTTAGATTTAAACGTAAGATAATTAATTTTAAGAAAAAACCTATATATTTTAAGCTTACTCTTATGAATTCCACCCTACACCTGCTGTTTCGTGACTGACGAGGAGTATAGAGGAGGCCACACCTCCTTGTGGCTGTTTCGACCAAACCACACACGCTACAAAAAGAATGTATGAGGTCGTCCATTACCATATATTTGGATTTTATTGCTATGTCGTGTGCAATAAAATTCGATAGTGTATATTCTAGAATAATCAATATCCTATATTTTTTTTAGAATTATTAATAAAGACATTTTTTTAATAAAATTAGGTCGTAACCGTCACTGGTTTACTAATTTATTATGATGACATTAATTTCATTAAGGTAATGAACGTTGTAATAAACAATAGGTTTATAGGCTACATTTTGTTTCAATATATAATATAATAATTACATATTAGGCCAGTCGTGGCACAAGGGCACACAGTGTGTCTGTAAAACCGACTGGTTGTGGATTCGATCCCCACTCGAGGAGATGAAATATTTATTTAAAAAAAAATCAAATCAGCTTCACGCTGTATCCCGCATACAACAGGGTAGGCAGAGGAAACCTAGTGTTAAGACACTCCGTTTCCCACTTTCTGCCGAATTTTGGAGGCATTGCGTGTTGAGTGGCAGAGCTCAACGCCGCGCTTGACCTCGACACTAGAGCGTAGAAGTGGAAATATAAATTTAAGTAAATATTTCATCTCTTCGAGTGGGGATCGAACCCACAACCAGTCGGTTTACAGTCACACCTCGTGCCGCTGCGCCACGACTGGCCTCAATATATTTACTTATATTTATATTTCCATTTCTTCGCTCTGGTGTCGAGGCAAAGCGTGGCGTTGAGTTCTGCCACTCAACACGCAATGTCTCCAGAATTCAGCAGAAAGTGGGGAACGGAATGTCTTAACACTAGGTTCCCTCTGTGAAGCTGATTTATTTATTAATTTAATTACATATTATATTTTTTTTAATAACGTAGTACAGGACTGGTGTATGTAAATAAAGATTTAAAATTACTTCCGGTGTTGGAACTATAGTGTCTGTTTCGCTCCCCTATTTGTTCTTTCAATAATAGTTAACAACTGTTAATGACTGAGAGCAATTATTACGTGATTTCAGAGGGTGCAGGCCCTTATATAGGACAGACGGTCATTGACTTCTCACTTGATGGAACCTGCTATTATGGATTATTTCATTTTTTTTTCAATTTCACGCTGTATCCCGCTTTCAGCAAGTTAGGTATAAGGAACCTCGTGTTGAGACACTTTCTTCCTCCGTTCAATGACTCACTTTGTTTCTACACTGAAGAAAAAAAAATACATATTAAATCTTTAATTTCCTCGAGCGGGGATCGAATCCACAACCAGTCGCGTTCACTACTTCTATTTATATATCATTTTGATTGTAAATAATCTGAGCAGTTTCATGGGGCCCAATAAACGACGCACACCTAAATGTAACGAGCACACACTTTAGATAAACATGAGATGTCTTATAAAGTACGCCCTGCTTGAAAGGAGGCTTGTCTAAAGCATACTTTAGTCGATAATTTTGACATCCTCGATTATAAAATTTATGTTTTTATTTGTATAAATTTTATTCGTCTAATATTTTTTTTTATTGTAAGTCATTCTCGTATTAAATCTGGTAAAGTTTACCTTTAACCTTAAATAAATGATTATTAATATTTGTTTACAACAGTGTTGTAACTTGAAAAAGATTACAAATACAGTATTCACGAAAGCGAAAAAATCTTGTAATCTAGCGTCGATCCAGTTTAATTTCCGCCCATTTTAGGGACTTTTCACGTTGGGTGGCAATACCTGACACCTGGCATTGTCTGACACGACCAATCGAAGGTAAGACCTCAGCAATAGGTACTGACTATCACTACAATGCCCATATGGTATATATCGATAAATACAGTTATGAATAAAATAATTAATATATGTATAAATAAGAGGATAGTTATTTTAATTTACATCCCTCTTTGCCTATAAAAATAGCGTAAAGACGTTAATATAAATATAAACGTATAATAGGTTATCAAGACACGCGTAAGTGTGTCCAGCCAAGTAAAAAAGATGGAAACGCGCAATGTGAGTCTTACATGAACCATTTTGAAGCCTTCTACTTTTGAGACCTTCATAACTCGTAAACTAATTAATCTACATACGTGAAATGAAGCATATTTATTAAAACTCCATAGCTTGTAACGTATATAAAATTTCTACAATTTAACTCAAACTGTTATTGACATATTATCGTTTAAAAACCGGCATTTTTGTGACTGACTCACTCTACTCATCAAAAATATAACTCACTTCTAGGTGAACTAGAAACATGATATCAAATTAATAGTCCAGTAGAGCTTAAAGAGTTCTAACTTATAAATATAATAAAGCCTGTACATAAAAAGTTGTCGAGCCAAATGTAGAGGTTGATTTTCAACCGAAGTGGACTCGGCACTCATGTAGACCTTCCGTCTGTGATGTCGAGAATAATGCATTACTTAAAATTTAACTTGGCTCTCATTACACATTGATAGTTTTAATAGTATTTTAAATAAAACGTTTGCTTTTATAGTAGTGTCAACTTACAATTTGCAATCATAGTTGTGACTAACTACGTATGTCACAAGGTTGCTTCTCAATTAACATTCGGAATGAAACCTGACAAGACTGAGCGACAAACAGAATCTAAAATTAGAGCAAATACATGTCATATTGGCTTCATAATACATATAGGTCATAGAGTTGAGTAATGTGGATTAGTCATGCAGTCATAATTAATATTTATTTTCATAGAAAATAATGATGAACCTTGTAGGTTTTGAAAATAAATTTCTTATCTGATAGCCCAAGACCTAGCTCTGGAATGGCCCTACTTTCAAATTAGTGAGTACCTACTCATACTACACCACACATTTGCCTAACAGTCCTCAAAAAATCAGCTTTGCTAAAATGACGGAGGTCTGGGGACCTCGGGATCTCAGTCTATGAACTTTATCATTCAAAACAAAATGTTGTCGTTTAAAATGTCAAATAATAGACTAAAGTGGAGACCGTAGAGGTATACCACTATCCCGTATTTTACGAAAAACAATTATAAAAAAACAAAAACATATAAAATAAATATAGTTTACCTAACCAATTCGTTTTTGTATTGAATTACATTCGCCTGTTACATCGACAGCCTTGAACTCACAGGACAAAGACACGAGGACTCGCGTACAAAGAGTTCAATATGAATTTTGTAAAGCTTCCCTTCACCAAGAATCTACTCAAAACTTGCACGTTCATAACATACTTCATAAAGACAAGATAAAAATAAAAGTATATATAAACAGTTGTGGTTTTTAGAGTTTTTATTTATAAAAAAAAACCAATCGAAATAATTTCTTTAGTAAACACGACCAATATAGGCAAAATTTTAATTAAAAACCTGCCACTAATAATCGTAAACATGATTATATTTTAATGAATGTTTTCTAAAGTTACATTTCCTAGAACATTTAGTCATCAGAAAAAATATATGATGATCCTACAACTGGACGGCGAGATTAGCATTTTTTGCTACTGGCGTACTGTTATTCCAAAGTAGAAATTACAATGTAGACAAAGCCTCGGGCAAAATCTAGTGGCAAAATTCATTTAAGCCAGAGGTGAACGACCGCGGCCCGAAACGGCCGACTCGTGAAACACTAAAACCGTACCCCGAAAACGCTAAATTGATTTGCGATTCGCGTTGTTTCCTTGAAAAGACAAAGCAGCTAAATACCATATGTACATACAAAATGCCTATATACTGATTTGATATGATACCTTACAAACATTTTAAATTTACAACATTTTTTTTTCAGCTTCACGCTGTATCCCGCACACAGCAGGGTAGGCAGAGGGAACCTAGTGTTAAGACACTCCGTTCCCCACTTTCTGCCGAATTCTTGAGACATTGCGTGTTGAGTGGCAGAACTCAACGCCGCGCTTAACCTCGACACCAGAGCGAAGAAATGGAAATATAAATTTAAGTAAATATTTCATCTCTTCGATTGGGATTCGAACTCACAACCAGTCGGTTTTACAGTCACACCTCGTGCCGCTGCGCCACGACTGGCAACATTTTTAATAGCATTTTTTTTCAGCTTCACAGTGTATCCTGCATATAGCAGGGTAGGCAGAGGGCCCCTAGTGTTAAGACACTCCGCTGCTGCTTTTTGGCGAATTCTGGATGCACTGCGTGCTGAGCGATCTCAACCACGCGCTTTGCCTTGACACCAGAGCGAAGAAATAAAAAATATTAAGCATTTAATTTATCAAATGGAAATCTAATAACATAAGCCTCAATATATTATGTTATATATAGTATAAAACATTCAACAAAACAAAAACAAAATATTTTACTGTAAAAGGAATGACTCATCACATAAATTCAAATACCAATATAACGTTTTCATATCAGCTGCATCAAAATACAAGCCATTGATAGCGATAGCGGTTGATTCTAGAAATTTCCTCGCGAAGCAAAAAAAACTTACGACCATTATTATCAAATATAATAACGCTACAAGATATTATATTTTATTATTATTATTAATAATAATAATAGAAGGTGTTCGCAACCTGCGTTTCTTATATCGTAAGAAAGACAGCGGAACCAATCCAGTGACCTTCATTCTGTCATTAGTTCCAGTTTTTAAAGTGCACAGAAACAGAATAAACGTGATAATGAAAATTGTTAACATTATACTTGAGATTTTGAGGTGAGTAACAAAATTGTTTATTTTTTTATATACGGGTTACACAGAGGAAACATTTTCCACCGAATTCTGATGGCATTGAGTATTGTGTGGCGAAACTCAACGCCGCGCTTTGCCTCGAGACCAGAGCAAAGAAATGAAAATATAAATTGAAATAAATATTTCATTGCCTCGTTTCTGGGACAGAGTACCCTCTTCCCTACCTACCCAGTGTCAATGTAAAAGCCAATAGGGCTAACAGCATTAACCTCAAGTTCGAAAAAAAATCATTTCCTCGAGTGAGGATCGAACTCACCACACCGTCGCGTTACAGTCACACCCATGTGCCGCTGCGCCACGACGATCTTTTTTTTTGTATAAACAATAAAATATTTCTCACAAAACAATTTTCAGGCAACAAGATCGCGTGACTCCTCAACATAAGTAAGTACAAATCAATAATTCATACACGGTCGCTTTCTATTTGTGTTTGACACATTTTTCTTTGTGCTATATTGTAATATAATATATTAATATAAATAAAAAATAATATATTAAAATAAAAGACAATTACTTACTCGATCTTATTTCATTTAAACCTATACCAAATTACAAGAAAACCTCGCAACAATATTTATAGTATTTATTTGTAAACAAGTGACCTGTATAGTACGACGACTTGACGGAGAAAGCTGAGTGATATAAGTTTATTCTCCACGTATCGCCAATTTAGATTTTTTGAGTGATATAAGTTTATAAGTTTTTTTTCAACTAACATTTATTAACGTACATACTTGTAAACATTATATACATACATTTTTCCTAATATTAATCCACGACTACCTAACCATTCTTATACAAAAGCATTTTAAAATTCAAATATACAATACTTATGTAGTACAAAAAAAACTACTATATTTAGACGATGCGTGTTGGATGAAATAATACAACGCCGCATTTCCGTTTTAGTCAGACCAAGACGAATGTGTGTGGTGTTAACCTAATCTTTATTGTACTTCTTATAATCAATTTCACGGAGTTTTTACTATTATAATAATATCCTATGAAAAAATAGGAACGAGATATTAAAAAATTCAGGATTTTTTTTTAAATAAATAAATCAGCTGCACGCTGTATCCCACACACAGCAGGGTACGCAGAGGGCACCTAGTGTCAAGACACTTCGTTCCATGTTGATGTTGATAGCTAAAATAGCACAGATTAAAAAAATTTTAAGCTGTGCTACTTTAGCTATTAGCATTGACTTTCATGTTTAAACGGCATATTTAGTCTCAGGGTTAAAGAACAACGACAAAACAGAAGGCCGGTAATAGACAGAAATAGACTAAATAACTAAAATCAACTTCACGTTCTATCAGCCCCGCAAACTGCAGGGAACCTAGTATTAAAACACGCCGTTCCCCATTTTCCGCAAAATTTTTTTCGAGGCATTGCGTGTTGAGTGACGGAACTCAATGCCTGGCTTTTACCTTGGTGCCAGGGCGAAGAAATGAAAATATCAATAAATAATAATCAATTACCTCGAGTAGAAATCAAACCCACAACCGTTGCGTTACAGTCACACACAGTTGCGTTACTTTACAGAGTGCGCCTGCGCCACTATGACCTCTACTACTAAATAACTAAATCAACAATAAAATACTAAAATATTAGGACCTTGAATAAATGTTTTTTGTTTAAAAAAAAACAATTTAAAATATAATGCTTACAATGACATTACTCAAAGTATTGTCCATCATTAGAGACCACTTTCTCCCATCTCTCTGGTAGCAATTAAATCCCCCGTCAGAAAAACGACTCATCTTTCGAGGCAATCCAGGAATCAAACCATTTTTCGGCTTCTTCAAAAGAATGGAAGCGCTGCTCGCTTAAGCCGTGCGCCATCGACCCAAACAAGTGGTAATCGGAGGGGGCTATGTCCGGTGAATACGGCGGGTGGGGTAGAACTTCCCATTGAAGTGTTTCCAGGTAAGTTTTGACTGGTTTTGCCACATGTGGCCGAGCATTATCATGTAATAAAATCACTTTGTCGTGTCTCTGCTCGTATAGTGGCCGCTTTTCTTTCAGAGCGCGACTCAAACGCATCAACTGAAGTCGATAGCGAGCTCCCGTGATAGTTTCATTAGGTTTAAGCAGCTCATAATAAATTACGCCCTGCTGATCCCACCAAATGCAGAGAAGAAGCTTAGAACCATGGATATTTGGTTTTGGCGACGATGTTGATGCGTGACCCGGCATGCCCCACGATTTTTTTCGCTTTGGATTGTCGTAGTGAATCCACTTTTCATCCCCAGTGACGATACGGTGCAGAAAACCTTTTCTCTTTTGCCGTTGAAGCAACAATTCACACATGAGAAAACGTCGTTCTACGTCTCTCGGCTTCAACTCATACGGCACCCAATGCCCTTGCTTTTGGATCATTCCTAACGCTTTTAAACGTTTTGAAACTGTTGACGCATCTACTTGTAACGTTTTCCCGAGCTCTACTAACGTCTGACATGGATCTTCTTCAAGCAATGCCTCCAATTCTGTCTTCAAATTTTGTCGGTGCTCCAGAACGCTCTTTGTCTTCAAGGTCAAAATCATTACTTTTGAAGCGCCTAAACCAGTCTCTGCACGTTGTATTCGACAAAGCATTGTCTCAACGAGAATTCTGTGTGCTTCTGCTGCAGATTTTTTCTGAATAAAGCAGTGCAATAAAATTCCCCGCAAAAACACTTTATTTGGCACAAAAGTACACATTTTCACAAAGGGAAAATAAATATGTAGTTGACACTGTAGTAAACACTATTCTACTATAATTTGAGGTTACATATAGTACTACTTTGGTGATTCGTAACCGTACGAAATTACTTGCACAGAGACACACCTAATAAATAATAATAATAATTGTTTTTTATTATACTTGTCAGCACAATATTGATAAATGAATAATATAATTATCAACCACTTCAAACAAACGTTCGTTCTTTATTTAGTGTACAAGTTAATGAGCAAAGGGAAAGGGGGACGTTGGGAATTGAACACGTGTCCCGCCCGCTTCCGTTGCACTGTTTACAGATGCTGTTTCAGTTGTTTAGTTTACTTTGTATCTATGGGCTATGTGGTCCCAACTTTATGTTCCAGCGTTGACGTTAATGTCGACAGTAAAATTTACATTCTGTTGAGAAATGTCATGTAAGGCGTTTCTTTAGGATAGGATAGTTCATTGTATAGTTTGGTGTTTATTTTATTTTGGAGGGATTCTGTGATATTTTAACACAAATATATTATTCAGCTTCACGCTGTGTACCGCATACAGTATGGTTCCGCTCCGTTCCCCACTTTCCGCCGAATTTTTCGAGACTTTCTCAAAGCCGGGCTTTTGCCTTGGTGCCAGAACTTAAAAATGAAAATATTAAAAAATAATGATTCATTCCCTCGAGAGGTGATCGATCCCACAACCGTCGCGTTACAGTCACACATTGTACCCGTGCGCCACGATGGCCTCACAAATATATTTATACAATTTATTTCTATCTAACATACGACGTCATTTTATCATAAACTTTTACAATCACATCTATATAAAACATCGTTCACTGACAAGCCATAAAGCTACCTATAATGTACCTTAAAAGGATCTCCACTTTTTTCGTAGTTAACAAACACAATGGTACGTTTTACCGCCTTATCACTTTTCCCACGCCCCCGTGAGACAACATCACCGAAGGAGTATCAAACTAGCTAGCAGTTGAATAATACAGCAAAAAGAAACATTCCATGTTACGTAAATAAGCCTTTTGGACGTTACAAACAAACATACGAGTAAGGTTACAAATGCAAAGGCCGCGGCCCCTCTTTCTGGCTTAATTGATATTCTATAGATGGATTAGGGTGGTGGTTTTAAATAAAATGTTTGTGTATATTTCATTAATTATTGAGAGGATTTTGTTCTCTATAGCACCGTTATTGTCTTTACGTCTTTATGTCGATTACGTCTTTATATATATATATATATATATATATATATATATATATATATATATATATATATACACACACAGGCAGGGTGATTGGTATATAGATATACAAACTGATACAGGTGATAGAGGAAGATTGCATTTGCAGATAACCTGCGCCACGACTGGCCTCAAATACTATAAAATTTTACTATTAATTTTTAATAATAAAAAATATAACATAACTTACTATGTTCTTATGATTTTTTTGTTTATCTCCTCATCTATCATATGCATCAGATTTTCTTTCTATTGTATACACATTTAAATATAAATAATCGACTACACGTAATTTCAATTCGAACAACAGAGCTACGCCAGCAACGACATTTCCCAAGTCTTTTATCACTCCTACATGGTATTGGTAGCCATTTAAGTTTTTATTCAAACGCCATTCATTTAGACACAAAGATGAAGGGGAAAACGAAGGTGACTGATTGCATACAAGTCGAAATGAAAAATTGATAACGGTATCGTACAAACGCAAACGTCAAGATAGTATTGACTGTATTAAGATTATATTTTAGCTTCACGCTAGCACTAATAACAGTGTAGGTAGAGGGAACCTAGTGTTAAGTCAATCAGTTCCCATTAAATCCCTATCGTTAACTACTTTCTGCCGAAATTGAAATTCTATACTAGAAATTTAAACAGTTTGAACATTATACAGGCCTATAACTTCAGCTTCAATTCATATTTAAATGAGAACCGAAGCAACGATGAGAAATCTAATTTTAAAAACATCAATAATAACCGAGTGGCTTGTTTAATGTTATTTAATATTTTTTTAAATTTGGAGGCCGTTGTGGCGCAGTGCCCAAGCGAGTGCTTGTAATGGGATGGTTGTGGGTTCGATACTAACGGGGGAACGAATTATTATTTATTATTATTTACTCAACTCGCAATGTCTCAAAAATTTGGCGAAAGGTTCCCTCTACCTACCTTACTATACTATATGCGAAATATAACGTTAAAGTAAAAAAAATTGAGTCACTCGAGGCCAATTTCATTTCAAAGATGAAATTAAATACGAAGGGTTAATGAAACTAGAGCTCTGTATAATGGTTAACACTACTTTTATCGGTTAAATTTAGATAATATCTGAGCGTGGTGGATTGAATTACGAAATATCAGTTAAATCGTGGTTTAACTGCGTGATGAGTTCCGTCATCTGTGAATACTTACAAAGTATAGGAGGTAAATAAAACTAAAAAACTGTAAAAGCTGTATTATTTTTTTATGGCATGGAGTTGTATGGGATGGAATTGTATCAATTTACTATAATTATATATAGATACTAGTATATGTATTAATGTATGTTTACTTGTAAACTATATTGAGTGTAACAGTACTTTTGTATTTGGTGGTATATAGTATTTACTACATTTTTTATTTTTCTTATAAGCCTAATTAATCAATATTTCCATTTACTGTTTTCTCCCCCATAAGATTTCTACCACCACGGAAAATGAGAAACGGAGTGTCTTAACACCAGCAGCAGCGTGAAGCTGACCTTGTCTTAAAAAAAATCAGCTTCACGCTGCATGCATGCCCGCACGCAGTAGGGTAGGCAGAGGTAATTTAGTGTTAAGAAGAGAAGAAAGAAGAAACCCTGTTCCCCACTTCCAACCGAGTTCTACAGGCATTGCGTGTTCAGTGGCGAAACTCAACGCCGCATTTTGCCCCGACACCAGAGCGAAGAAATGAAAATATAAATGTAAGTGATAGAACTCACAACCAGTCGATGTTACAGCCGTACATACATATATTCCTTACGCTAATCATCACACAAGACAATCAGATCAACGGTATAATTTAAACACAACACACAATCGAGGCCGCACAAATAGCGATGCATAGAACGTGAGGAACACTAAGCATTTAATTACAAACGCTTGTATAGATTTCTCTGTGAGCTTTACCCATTGAATCGCCGTCAGATAAGAGATAATACGATGTGGCTTGAGTTATAGTAAAATTAAAACTGTATAGAAACAGCTTTAATTGAATATTTTATAGAAATATGGGGCCAGTCGTGGCACATGGGGCACAAGTATGTGATTGTAAACGCGACAGGTTGTGAATTCGATTCCCGTTCGAGGAGATTAAATATCAAATATATTCATTTTTTCACTTTTGTGAAAGCGCGGCGTTCAATTCCGCCACTCATCGGAAAGTGGAGTGTCTTAACATTAGAAACCACATTAGTCAAAATTATCCTGCTATACCAAAGCCTATCCTACTACACGCGGGATGCAGCATGAATCTAAAAAATATATGAATAAAATCAGTACATACATAAAGTAAAAATGAGATTAAGAAGAGCTTAATAAACCAAAACGTAACAAATTTAAATGTTCTATAGTATATAATAAGAAGCTATATTTATTTATTGTCTATTTGTTTAAGTTACGGAGATAAGTCACAGGTTTCTTCATATAATTACCGTCGCTGAAGCTATAGTAAAGGTCGTTAATTCTACACCTCGACTACGAATATGAATATTAATGACCACAAGGTATGGATTGCGTTTTAGCTTAAATGAGTTATTATAATCATCTCGATATATTGAGTAACGCCGTTAAGATATATCTACTTTATTGCTTGTAATTATATAGTATATTTTTTATTGTTTTAATATGTTAAGCTGACTTAGAAGAATTTTCTTTTTTCTTGAATATAACTTTAACGATCTATCTAAAGCACTGGTTCCCAACCAGTGGTCCGCAAAAGCCCAAATATGGTCCGCGAACGATTTTAATTCTATGACTGGGGATGGTGAGGTGAAGTTTCTGTTTGATTATCATAGTTAATTTTTATTATACCTACATGCATAGTGGTCTCTGCTACCAAGAATGATATAAAAGTGGTCCTTGGTCAAAAAAAGGTTGGGAGCCCCTGGTCTAAAGAGATATTCTTGTTTATATCGAGAAAATATATTAAACAGCAAATCGACTAAGAAAAGTGTGATCATGCTTTACATACATAGATTAATGAGTATTTAATGTGATGATGACAGTGTTATAGAAATCTACATTATGTTTATATATCTAGGTTTCTGGAAAAGGCACCATATGATGTTATAGAAACACCATAAAATATTTTCTTTGAGGACTTAAAATATGAAACTTAACAACATTAAGAGGCCAGTCGTGGCGCAGCGGCACGAGGTGTGACTATAAAAACCGACTGGTTGTGGGTTCGATCCCCACTCGAGGAGATGAAATATTTACTTAAATTTATATTTCCATTTCTTCGCTCTGGTGCCGAGGTTAAGCGCGGTGTTGAGTTCTGCCACTCAACACGCAATGCCTCCAGAATTTGGCAGAAAGTGGGGAACGGAGTGTCTTAACACTAGGTTCCCTCTGCCTACCCTGCTGTGTGCGGGATACACCGTGAAGCTGATTGTTATTAACAACATTAAAGGTAAAGGAACACACAATATAGTAGAATGCAATGCTAAGCCACAACGTACAATGTCACATTACGACCAGTAAGTAACCCGTCTATACCAACTATAAATCCAAAACCAGTAATTTCATTGAAATATCCAAGTTTCACTGAAATCTCTAACAAAATAATGACTGAGCAGCGCTGCCCCTCTAACACTTTATCGCATTTTCTCTTGGGTTCAAGTTTTATTAAATGCTGATTCTTACCATTGTGAATCCCAGCAACTGCAAATGATATACAATCATTCGTGATAAGCAAACACGATAATTTGGGAGATGCATCATTGTATTTCTGTTACGACATTTATTCAATACGTACAAACAGATCTTTTCTTTTTAGATAGTTTTATGTACTGATATATCTTTTTACTATTATCTAGAGTATCTATTTTTAAATTAGTACTTTTGCTCATGCTCAAGCATATGACTGTAAAGACGACAGGTTGTGAATTATCATATTTGCATTTCTTTGCTCTGGTGTCGACGCAAAGCGCGGCGTTGACATCCGCCATTCAACACACAATACCTCCTAAATTAGACAGAAAATGGGGAACGGAGTGTCTTAACACTAGATTCCTCCCTACTATAAACAGATATATCCAATAACGGCGGAGAATCAATTTGCCCCAGCAGGAAGTATGGACGGCGCGGTGCAGTAAAAAGAGGAAACTATTAAGTTGTCACTGTCTCCTATTAACCGTAACATCGACAGGATTGATTTATGTAACTACACAGAAGCGGGTTATAAATAGCCAGGCTTAGGTGTTATGATTATTAATAGTTAATAAGTTTACAAACGATACGTCTGTTAGAATTGATACGTACCTCTACTTTGATACGCAGAAAAGTCAATTAGCGTGTAAAAGACATTAAATCCGCATATGATATTTACGTATTATTTTATATTTTCGTATTTTATATTTCCAAGTAAATTAACTGTAATCGACATTAAGATGGCTGCAATTTTTTTATTTATAATAACATTTCCTATGACATTACATTACTATACCTAAGTACTCCATTTTAGGAAAAAAAATTATTTAGATTATTTAGGAATAAGTAAAGTATTTAAGTACTTTAGTTTCGAATACTATTACGAATATACCTTTTAACTTGTTCACAGCATTCGTAAAAAAAACTGTAGTGACCTCATTTTTTATATGGTCGACCTTATTTTTAACTACGGTGTTAGCGTGACTGTATATTATTAAAATTCATTAGCATTAAGGGCCAAATTCTGTGAATAATAATGTTATTTACTGACATACGAATATAAGCTGACTTTTTATAATAAAAAAGTTTTACAGAAAACCTTAAACATTTATTATGTATTATATAAAATTTTTTTAGTTCTATTTATCTGTAGAGGCCAGTCGTGGCGCAGCGGCACGAAGTGTGACTGTAAAACCGGCTGGTTGTGGGTTCGATCCCCGCTCGAGGAGATGAAATATTTACTTAAATTTATATTTCCATTTTTTCGCTCTAGTGTCGAGGTTAAGCGCGGCGTTGAGTACTGTCACTTAACACGCAATGCCTCCAGAATTCGGCAGAAAGTGGGGAACGGAGTGTCGTAACACTAGGTTTCCTCTGCCTACCCTGCTGTGTGCGGGATACAGCGTGAAGCTGATAAAAAAAATATCTATATATTAATACTTGAAGCTAAAATTATGTACCTTTTTATACAAAAGTAACTAATATTTTTCAGTAATATTTGAATTCCTTTACATCTACTAACAAATTACGCTAGACGAATAGCTTCTTACACCTGAAGAACGGCCGTTTATATAAAAAATGACCTAGTCCGGATATCAAACGACTGCAACGTTAACGGTAACCTTAGATTACATTTCGCCCGGCTCCACTTTCGGGGGGCTATTGTTGTACGCTTTTTAGTTTGCGAACCGACAGATTGGGCAATTGACTGTCGGTATATTTTGTTTATAAATAAAGGAAAATTGAATAAATCTGGTGCTGTGGTTGACTTGCTCTGACGTGACAAAATAATTGAATTCAAATTTTGTATAGAAAATGTAAAATTTTCTCCTATAGAACAATATAAAATATATAGTTTATTTTTCATTGATCCCCAATATGTTGGCATAAAAGATCATAAGAGTTTTATTAATTAATTTTTTACTTATATCATAATTTTGAATATAATATTATTAATAATAATAGCAACGTATAAACCAAAACCAAAAGTTACAGTTGCAATTTCATCAAAACTAAGGAAGTACTATTACCATCACATTTATACGACACCGTGTTTAACCGTGTAGTTAGAAACAACTTGAAGCAAAGGTGTTTTCAGCAGAACAAAACGCGAAGTGAGCGCCCCAAGTAGACCGTGAAGAGATCGTAACTACATCCGGACGCGCCGAAACCTGCGCACGCGCTTCTAAATATATAGCGTCCGGCTGCCATCGCGCACTATTAACGTTGTAAATCACAAAACCTGGATGAATGAACACGCGAGGTAATTTTGAAAATGTACTTACGAATAATTTAATAAATTAAATTAATAAATTCAATAAAAATCTTTATGAACATAATAATTATATTAAATTTAATTTAAAAAATAATGATCTCATTGAAGCATAAAACAGAGAATAATATAATAAAGAGAGTTATGTCGTAACAACAAGACATTTTAATTCCAACTTTCAACCACTACTGCCTCAACTGGCTGTGTTGTCATGCCGCCGCGCTGTTAATTGTAATAGACAATTATCATCACTTAAGTGAGTGGCACTTGAGAAAGAGTAAATTTAGCTTCGTTGTTTAACATACATAAATATATTTGATATGGAGTTGATGCTATCCATTTTTATATTTAAAATATTTTTGTATATACAATATAAATATGAATCCTAAGAAATTGTTTTTACAGGTCTTCGTATAGTGAGTAGTCAAAGAGTACCTAGTAATAAGAGACTCCATTGTTCGATTTTCACTAGAAGTCGAAGAAGATGCTGAAAGGTTAATTTTTTAAGCTTCTCGCTATATCCCACAAATAGCGCAGGCGGACCTGGGAACTTATTGTTAAGATACTCTCTCCCATTAAGACACTAGCGTTCTCTACAAATAATATTAACAAATTCTTTTTTTAGACTATAACAAATAAAAAAAAGAACATACCTAGTGGTGTGTATCATCCCATGTAAACGTGAAGCCCTGTTGATATTCACTTCGTAATGGTTGAAGTAGAATTTTTGTTTCCAATTTTAACTAATAACACAACTAACTAATTTACGTAAGAGTAAGTATAAAAAATATTTATCAAATATTAATTTGTACTAATATTGTAATAGGTTAAGAGCACTTTCATATCACTAAATTTTCGTTCGTTGATCTATTTTAAAAAAAAACACTCTTTTATGTCAATTTGATATACCAAAAAAAAAACATGCATAGTAAACAAAAAAAAAACATTAACTTAGCAACTGGAACAACGCTTTATGTTTATAGAAATTTTATTATCCTTATAATTATGAAACATGCGGGTACCAAACAATAAGGAACGTTAGTTACGATAAATTTATTGTCGTAACAAAATGCCCCTCCATTTATAAGGTTAAAGTATATTATTTTCCCCTTTTTGACGTAAATCCTAGCTTTGCTATCTCTCTTAGTTGAGTCACACGCTGACTGGCAACCGCTTGTTTTGTTCTTTGTATCATTTGAATTGCTCTGTTTCAATGTACAGAGTAGGATCGTTGACTTTTAATGGATCAATTTATCTGGAGATTTTGAACAAAGAAAACCGAAAAAAAAACACGTTTCACATTGGAACCGCTCTAGTTCTAAAATATAATAAATTAATATTTGTTTATATTTTTAAAGTATTAACAGCTGATCAAAAATAAATACATAATTATATTGAAAATGAATTCAGGTCAATCAGATGAGCCCAATCGTGCTACAAATGGTAAGAAAACATAAATAAATTTGCAAAGAAGTGATTCAGTCATCGGAATGGCGACGACAGTGGTATCAAGACGATTTATGTAATGCCATTTACAGTAGAAACGGAAAGAGATAAATTCTAAACTGATATAAAAAAATTCTAACAGCAATTAAACCAAGCGCCATGTCCTTCTAGGGCATTGAGAAAATTCAAAATAATTCATTTTTCTTATCTTTAGTTCATATGAAATTGTAATTAATATGCCGTAAAGTTAATAATGGGTTTTAAAAAAATCTGTGTTTAGTACCATATTGTTAAAGATTCTATTGCCTTTGTAACTGAAAGTCACCGTCTGTATAAACAGCAGAAATGGTCAAGGTAAATCAGTTTAGGCTTCGACTGGCGGCGACATTTTATATAGTATTTCACAAAAAAAAAACATATAAAGACGTGTTTAGATAAAACATGATTACAATGCAAAATGATAACTTTAATCATATAATAAGTTTTTAATCAATTTTAAAGTGTAAAATAAATCGCAATAATGACATTTTAAATATTATTTTCTTTAAGTATCTTTTGATATAGTTACAAGCGAGACGCCCGCATACTCTCAGGAGTCAGGATAACCACAGACGAGTGACCGCACTCGCAAACTGGTTTCCAGTGCACTATTATTATTAAGGGCTCGTGCCAATATACGGAGCGAGGCGTGCATCAACACAATCCACCAAATACAAAGCATAGGAACAAGTTAAAATATTCTTAGCTGATCAAAACACTATATATATACCAAAAGGACACAAAAGAAGATGCTTCAGAGAACACACACTGGATTCTTCATATACGTTAGTATGTAATGTCCAATATTTTCATGCACAGAACACATCCATTGATAAGGCACTGATTACGACTAAATTAGAAAAGTTTTAAAAAGTATTATTATTATTAAAATAAATTCAATAGTTGAGCGTAACGAACTGTGTGCACGAGTCAGCCGTGCACGAAGCCGGCAACTTGCAAACTGTTCCGTTTCGAACGATCAACGGACACGCGGACGGCGGTCGCCTACCTCTCCGTCTCCCTCACCAGATGGTAATAAGCAGCGTGCGAAAGAGACGGCTGCTGTTCACGCGTTGCGGTCGCGTTATCACAGGACAAACTTAACAGCGACGTGAATACTTTCCGATTCCGTACGTTGGTGAGAGTGAAACGGAACGATAATATTTTTTGTGTATTTGGCACTTGGCAGGATTTTTTCTGTCAATGTCGAAGTTGAAGTCACTTTTGGACTTCTATTTTCGATATCGATATCGGAGTTCAACGCGACATTTGCTCCACAGCAATTAAACCTTTAATAATTTAAAAGCTGGTTTTTTTTTTTAATTTTTTGTAGTGCGAAACTGATTTTAAGTGCCTTTTCTTAATCATAAAATATTTTTTGGTAATATTTAAATTAAAAAACACTTTATTATATAAATAACTTTAAAGCATTTTAAAGAAATATTCCGTCCGTGCAATAAAACAATCGAAAAAAGAATCGTATAAAAGCCCTATCATAGCTACTTACCTACCATAGTGTGAAGTGTGCAACCGTACATCAGCGCTGGCCTCAATTCCGGCATTATCTAAAAAGATCTTGAATCGATCATATCGCATATCAAGAATGACGTCCCGAAACCTACTTTTAGCTTACAAACTTACCATTTTTCTGGTATGTGGGCCAAACATTATATTGTCCATATGGCAGTATACAATAAAATTTTATAATATATAAGTAAATTCTTGTTAAATAATAAAATTTTACTGTATTCAATATATGCGCTTTAATAAATTTCATTAAATTAACGGTGTAACAACTTATTGTAATAAATATTTAAAATTAAATAATAAAATATATTTTTTAAAAAATTGCATCGATATAATTTTAAATTTTTAAAATTATATCGATGCAATTTTTTAAAAAATATGACATTTTAAATTCCATTCAAAAAATCAATCTTTAAAAGTTATCAGTACACCTGAATCATATAAATACTTCAACTTCACGCTGTATGCCGCACATTGCTGGCAGAGGGAGCCTAGTGTTAAGACACTCCGTTCCCCACTTTCTGCCGAATTCTGGAGGCATTGCGTGTTGAGTGGCAGAACTCAACGCCGCGCTTTGCCTCGACACCAGAGCGAAGAAATGAAAATATAAATACTTAACATGTAATGATAAAGCCAACCAATACATCAGCTGGTAATTTACAATTTACAAAACAAAGGCATTTTGAAACAGTAGTAAAGTGCCATTACTCCCAAAAAACGGTACACGCAATACATAACGATTTATTTCAATAGAATAAAAAGAACGGTTAATTTGTAAGGATAATGGATGGTGTTGTAATTCGTATCGACTCTCACAAAGTGTAAAGCAATATCTAATTATATAATGACGCTATGTGGAGAGTACGAAAGAATAAAAAAAAATGTTTAGAATAATAAATTTAGTATAAATTATTGTTATTGTCAGCTTTACGCTTTATCCCACACGTAACAGAGTATTCTGAGAGAACTTTGTTTTAAGACACTCTGTTCTCATCTGCAAATTCAAGAGATAGAGTGTAGAGTGGCGGAAATCAACGCCGCAGTTTGCCTTAGAAAGAAGGAAATGAAAACACTTCCCCAGAGTACGAAGGAACAAATCCACATCTACCGTGCTTACGGTTTGATGTTGTGCTAGTGCGCCACAATGATTACATTCGTATAAATAAATTGAGCTAACTATTCTCGAGTATCGACTTCAATAGCAATTAACTTAAAAGAAAAAAAATCTCCATATTCAAATACATAATAAACAAAATGCAGAATCAAACGACCGAGAGAACAAAGTGTTGCGTAAGATAAACGTATCTTAAGGAAATGAAAATGACAAAGAAAGAAAAACATACCTGTAATTGGTTCGTGGATGTCTGTCTGTTGACTTTCTCTATAGAGCAAATATAGGAAGTTATAAGCGAAGATAGTTATGCTTTGGAGTCGTTGCTATATTCGTGTACAATACTAATTTCAGTCATCTTTATGACCTATTATTCATAGAAGTCTTCTAACTTAAATATATTAAATAAATCTATTTATTGTTTTTAAATAAAATTAAAATGACATACATATAAAAGCCAGTCGTGGCGCAGTCACAAAGGGTGACTGTAAGCGCGACAGGTTGTGGATGCGATTCCCACTCGCGGAAATTAAATATTTAATATATCCATTTTCTTCGCTCCGGTGATCGCCGGGAACAGCGTGACGCTAAAAAAAATACATTGAGCTTCCAATAGAAATTCCAGATACTATCAATTTTTTTTTGTGTTGAAATTCTTCTTATCTACCTATCATCACGTGACCATTGCAAAACAATATAATATAATTATATATCGTAGTTGAAAAGGTCATCTTCATCTATATCTTTTGGTACCATCTCATCTGAGACAATAGACGAAGGGTCAGTACATTGTATTTTTTGTTTCAAAGAATGACCTGACATAAAAGGTACACGACATTTACAAAATCGTGTACAACCAACCACAACAATTAGAACAACTCAGGCCGTTGAAAAGATTGATGCTTGAGACGAATCTGGATCGTTCACAATGGCCTGTACCTACTGATTTAGGAAAGATGTACGAACTTTCTCTCGGCCCTTGGTACAAAGCGCCAAACTGTTATAGCATTTCTCTTTGAATCTATATATTAAACTGTCGAACGAGCATTATGTGACGAAGTAATAGGAGGTAAGATGAATGAAAATGATGAAATGGATGACTTAATTATTTATTGTAAAATGTATAGGGATAAGAAATAAAGTTCACAGGATTTCCTAGCGCAACTTGACTTAGGGTCTGCTTACACAATAAAAGTCCTAAGCTTAAGAACATTCCATGATATTGATCGGGATTTCGACATGCACTATGTTCAGTAGGCATATTAAATACTTTAACAAGCAGATGGAGATTCTAAATATAGTTTATTAAGAACTTAATAAATTAACGAATTTTGAGAAAAAAATCAAAGGTCACAAAGGTAAGATCAATAATTACTTATTTTTTGAGGTTAAAACACTTTGCAGCCGACTTTGTGCAAAATATGATACTTGCGGAGATATTTCTGAAGATATTTGTGCAAGACGACTTCCTGATCGCCGTCGACCAGAGTCGATCACACTTCGATTATTATTAGTATCTAAACATAATGGTAACACAAAATAACTATCCTTCCTTAAACAGTCCAATCGGGTCTATCTCTCTTCATTTATATCGAGATACAATTATTCTTCGCTTCCCTGTGTCGAGTGCGTTGCGTAGGCGCACTTCCGTCTCGTTTGGCAGCTGATAGCCAGTTTTTTTAATTGGCAATAATATATATGCTGAAAACAACGTTTCTATATACAAATAGCGTTACTAAGAGGCAAATACTAAAACTTCATAATGTATATAAGTGGCTCATTGAACCTGTATGAGATCATTCATCTGGGCTGAGAGCAATTCGCAATATTTTTTGGCAATTTTCCAAATGTCTAGAGTAAAATTGTAACATCGACATATATTTTCAAAACCAAATTTTACAATATCCATGTAACATTATAAAATATATTTTACTTGCATTGCAAGGGAAAATACGATAAAGTATAATTAAGTATCAGTCAAAAGCATCTGCTGTGCAATTGTATTACCGCCTGCGTTCACCCACGTACGATGGTTCTGTTACTTAATGTACATAATTAATAAAAATCTGTAAAATGACCTGAGAAACAACATTCTGTCGAAATTTTAGATTAGGGTAAAATAACGCAAATGACGCATATATGTATAAAACAATATAGTATTTAGCAGTCATTAAAATTGAGAAACAAATCCATTTTTCTTTATTAGTAGTTTTATTCTTGTTTATTATTTAAACTGTTTAGTTAAAAAAAAACGACTACTTTAGAAAGTAGATCGCACTATTTATTTCAATATCCGTTTTAGTTTGAATAGACAAACTTGAAGTTAACAATACAAGACACCATAGGAAATCCATTCTCCCCGAGGCGGTGTCGCGTAATTCCTCGTGGATGCAACGAGCCGTGTCTAACGTGGGTGTTCTGATGCAAGACTGTGGCGTGGAATACTATATTTTATCATATCATTACTTAATCGAAATTGCCTTTGGATTAAACAACTCTTAAGCTCACTTCACAATAAGCTTTAATATTGTCTGCGTTGTGTTCGATATGAAATTGTATTTTGTAAGATAACCAATTTAAACTAACTAACTTTATTTAAAAAATGGCAAAAATTGATGGTAAAATCATTTACAGCTTTTTATTATTTAAAAATAATATTTGTTTTAGACAGGATCGTATCATTGCACGAGTGCCACGAATGACGTAGAATTTTACGGAAAAATGAGTATAATCAGCGATGGAGATATAAAAATTATGTCATTTAATGGCTAATATGTTTTTTTCAGCTTCACGCTGTATCCCGCACGCAGCAGGGTAGGCAGAGGGAACCTAGTGAAAGACACTCCGTTCCCCACTTTCTGCCGAATTCTGGAGGCATTGCGTGTTAAGTGGCAGAACTCAACGCCGCGCTTTGTCTCGATACCAGAGCTAAAATATTTCATCTCCTCGAGTGGGGATCGAATCAGTCGGTTTTACAGTCACACTTTATGCCGCTGCGCCACGACCGGCCTAATAAATAATAAGAGAAATAATAAAGCACTTTTAATCATATGTTAATTTCAATGAACTGAAAATTATTTTAAGGAAAATTATTTAATAATCTCCTAAACAAAATTACAATTAAGCCAGAATCTATGTAAATATTAAAGATAACCAAAATAAATACTCTCATATCTCTATACATCCAATTACATTATACGTCCGGCGATAAACCCAGCGGATAAAGATAAACATTGATCGTGACCGTTACCGCAGGATTTGCGACTTAGTTAGTTCGGACTGTTTACGTTTCCGTTTTACACCGATCTCGGTTACTCTATTGCACTGGTTCCCAACCAGTGGTCCGCGGACCACCAGTGGTCCGTAGAAGCCTAAATATGGTCCGCGACCGATTTTATGACAGGGGATGGTGCGGCGAAGTTCTTGTTTGATTATCACCACTGCTACCAAGAATGTTATAAAAGTGTCCTTGATCAAGAAAAGGATGGGAACCCCTGTTCTATTGGCTTCTGTTCCGTCATAGAATAGATATCGAACGATACTGTAATAACAGGACGTCCAGTGTGGTTAAGTAATCGGACATACATATATAAAATATATTACAATACAGCTTTCTCTTTGGAAATGTGTATCTGTTGTATGCTTTTAACGATATTCTGGTGAAATGTCAAATTCAATGGCTGTGACATGATTGTTTTATTTTATAATTTTTATAATTTAACCTCTTTTTTTAGTTTTGAAACGGAATTTTTTAATATTATACTAGGGGTGAATAACGATAATAAAAATCGATCTTTATAGTAGACATGTGTCCATTTGTACATGGAGATCAATCATGCATGGAGACCACCTGGCACATAAAAATTTATGTTTGCATATTATTAACTTAAATCCAAAGATAAAAAAAAATAAATGTATCTATATACGAGTATACATAGGCCAGTCGTAGCGCAGGGGCACCAAGTGTGACTGTAAATTGACTGGTTGTGGGTTCGATCCCCATTCGATGACATGAAATATTTACTTAAATTTATATTTCCATTTCTTCGCTCTGATGTCGAGGCAAAGTGCGGCGTTCAGTTCTGCCACTCAACGCGCAATGCCTCTAGAATTCGGCAGAAGGTGGGGAACGAAGTGTCTTAACAGGTTAAGTTCCCTCTGCCTACCCTGCTGTGTGCGGGATACAGCGTGAAGCTGATTTATTCATATATACATAGTTTGAATTATATTCAATATGTTCATGAAATTTTATAGGTAATACATAGAAAAAGTAATTGCAAACATAAATTTGTAAATCATTTCATACATAATGAGTGCATACACCCGTAGATAGATATTTAGATTTTTCACCTTTTATAAGTTGTTCTTCCCGTTAACTTATAATTTTAAAATTGCACTTGACCGGTTGTTTTTTTATTATATATTTATTTGATATTAATGTTATCTAACGTCTTACTAATTTTATCTAATATCTTACAAATTGGGAAAACTTGGTACGATTTACTATAAATGCTGATAAATTGAAGATGAGATAGAGTACAAAATAATAAAGATCTCAATACGTATTATGTAACAAAACAAAGGCGTCGTCAACAATGACGTTATTATTGAACATAATATAAAATAATATAACACAATATAATCTTATCTCAATATTCATCGATAAGAATAACCTTAACAATAAAGACCAGTCACAATATGTTTATTGTTCTGTAATTATAACGTCACCTTAATACAGCTAAGTTAAAAAGATAAAGAAAATCCTAAGACACAAAAAAAATAATTAAGTAAGCAGTAGTTTCATTCTGTTCTGATGTCTAGAGTCAAGCGACAATATGTACTATTGGAGTTTTATAATTGATTTGAATAAAATGTTAGCAGTCATCGATGTTAGGTAGAGTTTATGGAATTTTGCATGAAATTGGAACCATGTCGTAATAAGTTCGGAATCACAAAAACATACCATTTATTCAGGAACTATTTTCAACAATTTGGCTTACATTGTACAGAAATATAAAATGTTATACAAATAATAACCTAAAACAATCACTATTTAACCTTAATGTATTGTCTACTTAAGTCCAAAATTAAAAAAAATTAAATCTCTTACACCATTTTTTTAATCTGCCAGAATGGGTACAATTTTTATTAATAAAGAAAACGACGATGAAGATGTATATTGTAAAATAAAAGAAATAAAACAAAATGTAATGTTATTGACAGAAGTTATAAAAACTTATTATACTCAATTCATTATCATCTCACATGTTTATTTACAGTAGATAGTAGTAGTTTTTTAACATTTTTAAAGTGTTATTCCACACTTACGAAAGAAAAATACTTATTTAGAAAACGTATAAAAATTTGAACGTAGCGAGACTCGAACCCGCGCCTCCTGGAAACACGAGATAGTAGTAGATTCATATATTTAAATCATATTCTAATTATATTGTAAATTCGCAAAGCTTGTATGTCCTATGAGCTAGGAGCTGTTCCAAGCACAAAGGCGAGGCGTGGTACAACCATCCATCACGCTACACTTCGATCAGTATGAATTATTATCGCACACGTTATTTATTGAACCCCTCAAAGTGTAACTGTTTGGTTTCTCTTGTCGCATTCTCTAATAGAGAGACGAAACTAGATTATAAACTCCGTTATGTAATGTTATGTTGATATTGACATTATATTTTATTAATTTAATAATAATATCTAGGCAACGTACTTTAATTTATTTTGATTCGATACAATATTTTTGTATCTACTGTCATAATTATAATTTTTGCAGCAGTTTCTTTTGTAGCAGTGAATAAGAGATATCTGTCACATATACGCTGGATCCTATAGGATAGACAGAGGGAACCTAATGTCAAGACACTCCGTTGCCCACTTCCTTTGAATTGATTGGCGGAACAACGATGCGCTTTCACCTTGTTACCAGAAAATGAAAATATTTACTGTAAAATTCCCCAAAGTGAGAATCAAACCCACAATCGACGCGTTCTGCAGTCACACGCTTGTACCACTGAGCCACGACGGCCTTTCTCTTTAGCCTTCTTTTTTGGATGTTACGAAGTAAAAACCCAAAAAAAACTACTAACAGAGATAATAAGTATACGTGATTTAAGTCACTGTAGTCGTCACGTTCCCGGCTGGCAAACGCAACAGTTGGCAGTTTATACGCTCGTGAGGTTCACAGAGGTCATATGGAGCTTTGTAAGCTGGCTCAAATTGCGTAGCTACGTTACGATATTATTCTTAAATCACTAGCTACTACTGAGATGAAATTATCTAATTTACAATGAAATTATGAGGCCAGTCATGGCGCAGGGGCACAAAGTGTGGCTGAAAACGCGACTGGTTATGGCTTCAATCCTCGAAGAAATGAAATATTTATTTAAATTTATATTTTCATTTCTTCGCTCTGGCTCCAAGGCAAAAACCCGGCGTTGAGTTCCGCCACTCAACACGCAATGCCTTTAGAATTCGATGGAAACTTGGGAAACGGAGTGTCTTAACACTAGGTTCTCTCTGCCTATCCTGCTATATGCGGGATACAGCGTGAACCCGATCTATTTTAATAAAGAAATTAGCTATTGGACAAAAATCAACATATCTAATAAGACACACGTAAGACCGAACACCACCGCCGCCACCGAACGAGGAACTGCACCGGCCAGCTGGAAAGTTGGGGCGTGGCAAATCATATCACCGAACGCGGAATACTTGCATAAAGCAATACCCATGCGTCCATTACGACCGTGCCGAATTAAGGTATCATTAATAACTAGGAAACAACAAATTGTGTAAGAGAGCCCTACATTTACACGGCTATCTTATTTGAACACCAATATAATATGTTTAAATGCGGGAGTAAAACGTTTCTTCGATTATAGTAGATCGTAACTAACAGATTGATGAGAATTATTAGGGCAACTTGATTTAATTATAGGTATATAATAATAAAAAATACAAAATCCAGAAAAAATATATATTTTTAGTATTGCAAAATTGACAAATATAATTTTTATTTACAAATAAATAAACAAATTTCAAATATTTATAGATTTATATTTATAAGTAATTTACCTGCACATTTACCTAGATTGGTTTAAACCAAATCTAAATAACTCAACACAAGAACGAAAACGAAACGAAACCGTAAAACGAAATCGTCACCGTATCTCATACTATTTTCTCAGAAAACGTGTTTGCATATCAATTTATAGAAATTAAGATAAATCAGAGCCAGTTATGATATTAAGTAGACGTGACGACGAGATGATAAAACTTTAAGCTTACACTAATGTGATCAGGAGGCTGGATAAACTTTGTAGTGGTAACAGCTTAGTGGTGTTTATGCTTTTCATTGCCATTGGTGATGTGTTTACAAAAGTAATAAATTCGATTTATAGTTGAACATAATAGTTTCACTTAATATTATTTTATTCATACATTTACATGATTTATTACATGTCTTACGTTCGTATCGAGACTTAGTGAATATTACAGAAAATTAACATGTTTCCTCCTTCCGCCATAATATGTTACTTTTCTTGTTTACTTAATCGAGAACAGTCGTCGCGCAGGGGCATAATGTGTGTGACTGTAAAAACGACAGGTCGTGGGTTCGATTTTCATTCGGGGAAATAAGACATTTAATATTTTCATTGCGTCGCTCTGGTGTCGCGGCTGAATGCGGCGTTGAGTCCTCCTTCCACTTATCTCACAATGCCTCCCGAATTAAAAAATGGGGAACAGAGTCTTAACACTAGGTTTCCTCTTCCTACACTGCAATACGCGGGATACAGCGTGAAACTGATTTTTTAAAGTATAGATGCAATTGAATGATTTACTACAAGTCATTAATTAAATAATTTCAAAAATTACCTAGCACTAAGACTAGGTGTATGTGTATTAATCATCAAACAAAGAGAACCCGAGTATACCACGTAGTTATTACCTCAACAGCCTTAATTATAACGGTGACCTGAAACCACCGACGCAGAACCAGGTGACATATGCGTGTGCGCATCACGCTGTAATGACTCTAACGGAAAATTGCCAACTGTAAGTCAATACTCAATCCTATTCAGGTTATAGCTATGGAAGTCTAATAGTGGATTGTAATATTAAATAGTATGAATTAAAAGATTTAATATTAAAGAGTAATTGCTCATTTCCGCTTTAAATAAACCTGTATGTCTTTATTCTCAATAGATATTTATATTTATAATATTATTAATAGTACAAAAATTGTTATTCAAAATAAACATGAACTTATGAAACGTTACGATTAATACAATAAAAAACCCACTTTATATATAATAATGTTATTCGAACAAATAAGGAAACATATATTAACAATAGTACTTTAAATGAAACGCATGAAAAACAATTTATTCATCATTCATTTATTCTACTACCTACCTACACACATTTTACGCATTATATGTGGGGAGTACATGAGAGATATTTTTTATACGTATTCTCTCTCACTCTCTCTTCTCTGAAAAAACTATTGTTTAATTATACCAAGTAAACAAAATACTTTAAAAAAAAACTAAAGCCATCAAACATAGCAACAAATATACATGTGAATATAAACAAATCTATTCTTATGCGATTACCGCTAAAAGAAAAAAATAAACAAAGAACTTTTATATAAATAATATTAGGAATAACCAAAAAGCCAAACACAGTTTCTAAATATAAATGTAAATAAAAGAAAATGACAAGAACCAATATATACTCAAACAGGAACTCGTAACCAACAAAATAATGACAACTCGCCAATGTAAATTAATGGTTGGCAGGATGTGCGAACAATGACTTAGACACCGGATATTAAGATCAAAAAGAGTTTAACCTCGCGATGTTACGAATTAAAAAAAACATCATTGAAATGGGAAATTAAAAAAAATAAATGTACATACTTAAGAAGTCTACTATCAATCGTAATTACATTTTTAATTAAAGTCAAACCAAATACATCAATTAGGCTTAATTAACTAATACATATATATAATTGAGGCCAGTCGCGGCGCAAAGTGTGACTGTACGCGCGACTGGTTGTGGGTTCGATCCCTACTCAAAATGAAATATTTATTTAAATTTGTATTCATTTCTTTGCTCCGCAACTCAAGGAAAGTGTGGAACAGAGTGTCTTAATACCAGGTTCCCTCTGTCTACCCTGCTGTGTGCGGGATACAGCGTGAAGCTGATTTTTAACTTATAAATGTAAAGATATTGAAGTTTTCGATAACATTCCTTACTCGCATGCATTCTGCGGGTGTTTTACAAACATACCGGACCGGAACCACCGTTCATTTCATTAAAAATGATTGATATTAAACTATCTGTAACTTTCAACGATTTCTGTTTCTTTTTAATGCAAAAAATTAATAACATTATTAATTTAAACGATATTTAATAATTTATCGCGTGTTTTTGAAGAGTGAAAATAAATTGCTTGGTTTTTTTTATTTATTTAATTTACTTTCAAAAATTTTTACGACTATGTAACGTGCATATATTAAATTTGGCCAATTAGTCATAGTATAATGAATAAATAAAATCGGCTTCACGCTGTTTTCCCCGCAGCAGGGTAGACAGGGAATATAGTGTTAAGACACTACGTTCCTCACTTTCCGCCACGCGAAGTGCCTATAATAATTCATTCTCCAGAGTGGCGATCGAACCCACAACCCTCGCGTTACAGTCACACCCTCGTGCCTCTGCGCCACAACGGCCTCAATTATTACGAACAGTAAGTACAGCATTTACCATAAACAATTCCCCGTAAGTAAGAAATAAATATAAACTCATATATTTTAAGAGCACGGCGCGGCATGTGAAATTATATGGAAACACAATAAGTAGTTGTTCACCCGAGGAAAATGAAAACACTCAAAGGCGAAACAAGAAACTTAGAGAAATGGTCGTTGGTTTGTAAAGAATGGTCGTCGATACGAGATTGTAAAAGGGGGCAGTCGAAACAATTCAGGGCGCGGTGGAGCCGCGTCTAGAATCTAGATTTTATTAAATCAAATGCACCGGTACAATAATATCTATAGAAATTAAATGAATTGGCCCTTAGCGCTTAAACGTTAAGAAGTATTTGTGTTTTAATGATAACAAATTTTTATATATCTCAGTTTGAAGGTCGATCTTTGCTTTGTCGTTAGTTTATTATTTAGTATACTTATAATATAAGAATATCTAATATCAGTGGTATAAACAAAATTGCAAGAAATATCCTTACAATTTTTTTAAATGATAATAACGATATTTTCTTATTATAATATCCTTAATATTGTTGAATAATAAATATGCTTACGTTCATAACTTGGCTTAAAGCTCCACACACAAAATAACCCAGAGTTCAATTATTAATTATATAGTCACGCACAACTATCGACAAAGTGAAAATCATTAAAGTTTTGTACTATACATTATAATTATAGCGTCATAACGATTCGTGACGCCTTCGAGCCATCAGAGCTGTTTATTGTCCATAATTCTATATGCAATTATACGTCAATTTGACCGAGCTAGGTTATTACGCGAACTTTCCGGGAGCGCGTGCGGTGTTTAATTACGTAACGGCTCTAGCTTTGAATTATGTACGAACTAATATAGATCACGATAGCGACACGAAAGGCTGCCTCGATTTATGAGTGCTGGTGATAATGGTGGCGCGAGATAAAAAGATTAATGTGTTGCCAATATTAAAACAAAGCTAGCACTGTATTTAATGGTTTGCTGTATGCAATAGATATGAATTGGTTTTTGTTCTGTGTATTTCATGAAATCTGTTTAAAAGAAAAATATTTCATATTATAGCACTTTTAAAATTGACACGTTTGAAATAAAAAAAACAAGTAAAATTATCTCTTGCTTTACCTTACAAGTAAGTACAATTACAGTTTTTAATTTATGTTCTCTTATTGAGATATAAAGACTATAATTGCGATATAGTTCAATAGTGGGGAACGGAGTGTCTCAGCATTAGGTTCCCTCTGCCTATCCCGCTCTGTACGGGATACAGTATGAGGCTGATTTAGTTCAATAGTTGTATAGAAACTTCATCACTATCCATTTCAGTCGTTGATGAAATAGAAGAATTTCATGAAAATATATGACCTATCCTACAAAAACCATTGCTTACAATTTTATCTATTATATTATAAAATAGAATAACCAAACAAAAAAAAAACATAAAACGAGAACGTTATTTTTCCATGTCATCTATTCAAAATTACGATATGCACTGTTAAATTTCTATAGAGATAGTTATCAAATGACCTGCATTCAGCTCCTAATATGACATACAAAATGAGATAGAATGGATATACATAATATATAAGTTATACATACACAGTTGCCATAGTGATGTAAAAACGTGCTTATATTATCAGGTTAGTGAGGGGCGACCGAATAAACAATTCATTGGAGAAATCGATATTTGATACGATAACGCGAGCTGCAACCACCCTCTCAATAAAATCAATACCTAATATATATCAGCAGTCAGCAGTCTTACAAGTACTGTATATGTAGTTGTTTATTCAAAATATATATTTCTTTTTACTGTAGTCAATGATTTTTAACGACAATTTTAAATAACTAAAATAGAGATAGTCAGCGTGATCCAGATTTGGTGAGAAGTGGAGGAGTGCATTAACACTAGATTTCAGGTTCCCGTTGCCTACCCTGCTACGTGCGGGATACAGTGTGAAGTCACAAAAAAAAGATAGAATGTTAATTGTTAACGTCATGCGAAACCTGTCAAATGTATGCCATTTAAAATTGGCATGACATTTCCAGCTGAGAAGTCACGTGATACATTTACAAACACACGTATGTCAATCTTATCGCAATCACGTATAGAGTATTGTTGTTTGCGAAAACGACGTTATATTTTAAAATATTATTTTGTACGTAGCTAAAACGTCTAGATTTGTATATAACGTATATAGAAATATGAAATTATATATTTTATAACATAATACGAAGTTGCAATATGTTACTACTAAAGATTTTTTATTACAAATCGATTAATTTCTTATAGTTTGTTGAGCATACCACTTACGTAACGAAGTTAAATGATCTTTTTAAACATTTAAATTGTTTCAAGAAAAAAAAACCTATTATTTAGAAAAGCAGAGGGAGCCTAGTGTTAAGACACTCCGCTCCCCACTTTACGGTGAAGTCTAGAGGAATTACATGTTAAGCGGCGGAAATCAACGCCGCACTTCGCCTCGACACTCAAGCAAAGAAATGAAAATATTAAATATTTAATTTCCTCGAATGAGAATCAAACCTGCAACACAATTGTACCACAACCTGTCGCAGTCACAGTGTACAGTCACAGGCTTGTGTCCCTGTGCCACGACTGGCCAAATTTACTATTAATAAAAAAAATTACAATAGAGTAATTAGTAAATTACTTTTATGTAGGAAGGTATGACGAAAGTTACTTTTTAAGAAGGCGCGGTTGAATCTAAGTGAAAACGGCGATAAACGACATCTTTTTCAACGTTCTCAATAATCAGGTGTAGTCGGAACTCAATTGAATACTTAATTAGAATCTGACCGTAAAGATAATTTACCGCAGCTGGCGGGTTACTCAGTAATCACTGGCTGCGATCGAAATATTTTATCGTAACTATACCTTCCCGACTAGAAAGGACTTGAAATAATATTTAAAAAAAACCTATTCGAGTTTAAGCACAAAAAAAACATATATTAGGTACGCGTCGAATAAAGAAGTTACTTCAGTTATTTCTTTATTGTTGCAGAACTCTCGCATTTTGGAAAAGAGCCTTGGGTTAAGTAACTTCGTTCTCAAAAAGCAAGAATATTTGAGTGAGCAAGAATATCGGTCTATATCCCGCCCATAGCAGGGTGGGCAGAGGGAACCCGGGGACTTAGTTTTACACTCTATTCCCATTAAGACAATTCAGTTCACCACTTTTCTCTTTATTCTGGCGGCGTTGTGTGTTAAGTGGTGGAACTCAACGCCGCTGTTTGATTCGTTACTAGAGCGAGAAAAATTAAAATATTAAATATTTCTTGTACTCGTCAAATGGGGAATCGAACTCATAATCTGTCGATTTCACAGTCGCACTTGACTGGCCTCAATATATAGATGATGAATATAAATGTAGAATCCATATTATTATTACATACATACATATATCTTGTTTAATTTTACCAACAGGTAGTCAACGAAGATATTGTTCTAAATAAAAAGCAATCAATACTCTTTGTACCTATAACCAGCTTCATTGTGAACGAAAATTATACACGGTTCGATATAATTCAGTAGCTTAAACTAATTATACCGTTGAAAATAATCAAAAGCGAAATTATATTTGAAAATGGCTCCTAGGCATATATTGTTATTGAGAGAAAGTTTAAATTGTAAGCGAAAAGCTAGTGTTTGCTAGTAAACCTGCGAAAGGGCAACGTGTGACGGGTAGCGTATAGGCAGTGGTGACCTTTGACCAGTTGCCGCGATGGGACGAAGATAGGAACTCCGGCGATAATTGAACGTCGAAGAGAAGCTGGTTCCACAAAAGCTCGTTCCAAACAACAAACACTTATTCGGATATAATACTTCGATAAGTAGAAATCGAATACATTACCTACAGGAAATTGAATAATAAATTATACTATTGACCTGGTATAGCTACAACGATCCTTTACGCTAACTAGCATGTTATATGTGCCGGTGCCGGTAGGTGCGAGTTTGATTTCCGTTGGCGTACATTATACTTTATGTTAATAATATATTATAAATAAATAGAGGCCAGTTGTGGCACAGGAGCTAAACATGCGACTGTAAACGGGACAGGTTGTGAGTTCGATTCCCACTCGAGGAGATGAAATATTAATAAATATATTCATTTCCTCGCAAAATCTTGTTACTTTTAAAGAAATGCTATCAAACCAATCAGATATACAATTACAAACAAACTGCAATTGTTCAACAAAAAACAATGAAAATTAGTATATTCCCACAGACTGGGGAACACCGAGAGACCGGGTTGGTAATTGGATTAGAGGATCCCGTGCGGTCGATCGGAAGACCAGATCGTTTACACCATTTCATGTGTAACTTAACGACCGTTACACCCGCGGTGGTCCGCGTGCTCGCCCACAATAAATCCCGTTGTCTTTTCAACGCAAGACTTTATAGCAACGCCTTGGGCTACGCAAGCGAGTATTGTTGGTGATTTTTGCTATATTACGTTATCGCACACTGCATGCCGGAGCCGCTTTCACGGCTCTTGCTTTCTAAATTTGCGAAAAGATAATTTCTGCAGCTTGAGGGTATATAAAAAAAATGATATTCATTATAAGGCCAGTCGTGGCGCAGGGGCACGAGCAAACGTAAACGCGACTGGTTGTGGGTTCGATCCCCACTCGAGGAAATGATATATTTAATATTTTCATTTCTTCGCTCCGGTATCGAGGCAAGACGCGGCGTTGTCGTAGTTTAACCAATCAACACGTAACGCATCCAGAATTCGGCGGAAAATGTCGAACGGAGTGTCTTAACACTAAGTTTCCACTGCGAACTGTGAGCGGGAATCCGCGTGAAGCTATAATCATTACATATATCAGTCGGGCGTTTCAAAGCACAAGCAATACAATTTATGTAGGTTAACAACAAACATTTATTTACATAACGTCCGCGCTACTGTAATCTGAGAACGTTACAGTTAATTAACTTAGATCTCTTGTACCTACTTGCAGAAGTAAAGATGAGATCTTATCGAGATCATGCAACTGGGCGAGTCGAGGGAAACCATCACGCAGTACACAACTACACCAGTACACCATTCACCATCGATAGTTATCGTCGGTCAAATATCTGAGATCAATTAAACGGAGTACGTACGACTGTTTCAAAATCGAATTAACAGTAGTTCTATACGCAATGAGGTGTTTATTTGATATTTTTTATTTTTTTTTGGCTTCACGCTGTATCCCGCACATAGCAGGAAAAATGGGCACCTAGACTTTCCGACGAATTCTGAAGGCGAGTTGAGTGCCTTTGCTTCGTAACAAGAGTGAAGAAATAAAAATATTAAACATTTCATTTCCTCGAGTGGGATTCGAACCACAACCTGTCCCATTTACTGCTGCATATACGTCTGCGCCACAACTGGTCTCAACTTTATGCTGTTATAATTATAGCAAACGAGAATAAATAGCCTGCTATGCTACCTAATGACGATATATTGCAATCGTTATTGGTTATACTAGAGGAAATACTATATATATAATAATAATACTAGAATTGCACTCATTGGTGAAAACAAATAAGAGGTTGTCTGTCTGTATGCTTTGCAGAACTACAAGAATTAAAACCGTCATAAATTATATTGATTGAACATTCTCGTACATACTTATAACGTAGAATTTTTTTTAAAGATAATTTCTTAATGTGAAGTTTAACAACTAACAAGCTGATTTAAACAAAACAGAAACAATTTTAAAAAAGACAAAAAAATTATACACAAAACAAAAAATAAAAAAAAGACATACTAAAGTGATTATTTCAAAAAAATACTATAATAACAATATAAATATTATAAATATTTATATTGTGCTTAGAGTCCTAGTCTTATAAGTTCCAATTTCTTCATATTCATGACTTTACATCCGTTTAGAATCAACTACATATATTCACGCGAACCGCTCTATAACATCGAAGCGGGTTTCGCATTCAGCAATTACTTATGTGAAACGAACGACGATATAGTATATATTGTAATAAACAAACTAATATATTATAGAGTAATAGTCGATTTGTATGCAAGATATAGTTATAATAAACAATAATTATATGCGTACGCGCACGTTAATAATGTTTGTAAAAATCCATCGTCGCCCGCGGGAGCGAAAGCTGGCTACTACTGCCAGATCTTACACATTGATAAGTTCATTAATCACTATATTTCAAAGTAGGTTGTTTGTTCTGTTCCAACTAACCACCTTTTAATATTAACGAAATAAATCGTAACTTCATCTACATGTATGTAGTTGGACATAATAGATCAGCTTCACGCTGTATTCAACAAACAGCAGGGTAGGAGAGGGAATCTAGAGTAGTTTATAAGACACTCCTTTCCCTATTTTCCGCCGATTTCTGGAAGCATTGCGTGTTAAGTGGCGGATATCAACGCCGTGCTTTGCGTCGACACCAAAGCGATATGTAAAATAGTAAAAAAATAATCAATCGAACCCAGAATCAGTTGCGTTTACAGTGACACACTCGTGCCACTGCGCCATGACTGGCTTCAATTTTAAAGATTTAATTGCAACGAAACAAATCGTAACTTGATCTACATATGGTTTGACATAATAGATCTAATTTAAATGTTGATTTATTGACCGACGAAACCATTAACACAATTTTAATTCGAAACCTAGACACACAGTCTGCTTGCTACCGTATTCACTTCCGTTCGTAATCAGCCAATATATTTTTTATCCATATAACGTGTTGTATATATGTATATAGCGACAACTTTTCCAAATCTCATTTTGGTATTCGCAAAGCTATCCACTTTCTACTGTTTAAATCGTAATGTCAATAATTTACTTCCTATACTTATACTATACAACTTAGGTCTAGGCAAAATTATATGGTTGTTACGTGGAGCTAACAAAGGAATATTTCAGTATAGCACCGTGCGCAATCTCCATAACGCATGTCACTTTGATTTATGTGCCTTTTGTTAACCTTATTTTGCTGAGGTTACCATTTTTTTTTAATTTGAAATAATAGTTTCAATTAATAACTTAATATTATTGTCGTTTTATCACTAACAAAAAATTAAATAACATCATTTAAAATATTTTTTTTATCTAAAATTTATATTAATTTTCATAATTATATACTGCACAAAATTAATTTCAAACGGTTTAACTGTGTCATATTTATTAGGTACAAGAAGCAATATTAAATAGGCCAAATTGAGATTTATAGTTTAACTGTTTGAATACATGGTGACCCTACAACCTGGTAACGAGACGTATATTGCACAAATGTACTGCACAAAGCGTGGTCTGGAGTCGACTGACGTTTGTGTCACGAACTTTTGATTGCTGCAATTGAGTTCAAATTATGTATAACATATAGATAATATATTATATTATAATACATTATTTGTATGTACGTCGCCACGACGTGACAAGGGTGTGACTGTAAGGCGACGGTTTCGAGTTCGATCCAGGAAATGAATTATTTTATTATTAATATTGTCATTTCTTCGCTCAGACACCAAGGCAAAATTCGTTGAATTCCGCCACTCGACAAGCTTTGCTTCGTTGAATACGGCAGAAAGTGGGGAACGGAGTATTTTCACACTAGATTCCCTCTGCTTACTGTACTGTATGCGGGACAAAGCATAAAACATGAAGCTGATAAATAAAGAACATTATTAAGCTTATACTAGGCCAGTCGTGGCGCAGCGGCACAAAGTGTGACTGTAAAACCGACTGGTTGTGGGTTCGATCCCCACTCGATGAGATGAAATATTTCCTTAAATGTATATTTCCATTTCTTCGCTCTGGTGTCGAGGCTAAGCGCGGCGTTGAGTTCTGCCTCTCAACACGCAATGCCTCTAGAATTCGGCGGAAAGTGGGGAACGGAATGTCTTAACACTAGGTTCCCTCTGCCTACCCTGCTGTGTGCGGGATACAGCGTGAAGCTGACTTGATTTATTTATTTATTTATACTATATTGCTAACTTCAATACGCAAGTTAGTACGCGTTTCTAATCTACTAGACAATCGCGTTAGCTATAAAACGAAGCATAGCATAGTTAGTTGGCAATTACGAGTTACGACCACCTGATTAATGACGTAAAATATCATAAAATCTCTCGATCCACTTCCATTTAGTTAGAAATGATGTTAATGACGACAGATCTTGGCAGTGTTGGTGTTGTTTAGGTTATGACTTTATAAAACCTTGCACAAATAATTAACTAAGATTAAAAATATCTTATAAAACAGATGAATAAAAATATCGATTTTGAGACCAATTGTGGTTTAATCATTTCTTCGCTCTGGTGTCCAAGCACAACGCATCGTTGAGTTCCGCCACTCAACACACAATTACTCCAGAATTCGGCGAAAAGTGGAGAGCGGAGTGTCTTAACACTAGGCTCCCTCTGCCTAGCCTGCTACACGCGGGATACAGCGTGAAGCTGATAATTTAAAAATAAATTTTCATTATCAAATCCGGCGGAGACTCCGATATCATATCGTCTTGTCGTTGTATTTTTTACATATACTAAAGATAGCAAGCCACAAAAATAAATCCAAATAGAAACACTCGAGACTTCCACCTACAAATTGGCTTAATTCGCAATAAGTGAACACTCAGATAAAATTAGTTTCGCAAGGAAGTCGTGACAAACTATCAAATTAGACTAATTCGTGAAGGCCGGCCGAGACTTTTCTTGTATACCCAACCCAGATTTCACTAATATCCATTTGTTTTTAGCTAAAATAATGCATCAAAAACGCATATTTTATGGCGGAAAGTGGAGAACAGAGTGTCTTAACATTAGCTTCCCTCTGCCTAGGGTACACAGTGCTGTATGCGGGATAAGGCGTGAAGGCTCATTTGATTTGCTTGTATATTTTATGTGTTAATTAATAGATTAATATTTAATTTAATTTCTTCCTATTTTAACCATATCTGCATTATCTCATCTACACCAACATAACAATATATTTTATATTACTTATATCGTATGTATATACAGTAAAAGCTTACAACCGAGTTAGTTTCACTTTCTTACGCTCACATTACCGCATTAAAGCATTATTAAGGAAACGATCCCGCTCTAGATAATAGATGGCCATGTCACACAGATTGAGTAGCGGGGGTCCATTTTGACGTCCCGCACGAGGCACGACCCGGTAGAAAGTTGGTACGGACTCTCCGCATTAGTCAACCATGCTAACTATCGGTTCAATCATATCAACTGATGTCGAAATATTGTATGGGCATAGATTTTCTGAGATAATGAAACTTTATTTATTTTTTTATTTGTAATAATTTTCTATTTTAAATATGATATACTGTAAACGTTATATTGTATTCGACTGGTTGTATGTTTATATAAATCAAATCATTATTTTTTTTAACATTTTAAAGTGTTATTCCACACTTAGGAAAGAAAAATACTTATTTAGATAACGTATAAAAATTCGAACGTAGCGGGACTCGAACCCGCACCTCCTGGAAACCGACCAGCCGCTCTGACCACTAAGGCATACGTACTCAAAAAGTGTATCTAAGAACGTAAGTAAGTATTTTTCATTATTAATTTACCATTTAGATGATATGTATTACAATTTTAGCTACATACTGTCTTCTCATACCAGCGTAGACAGGGAAAACTTTGTGACAACATACTTTTTGCTCCACTTTCCCTACATATTCAAGAAGAATAAGCTGAATGTGCTTTACTAATGAGAAAGTAAAAATAAAACCTTCCCCTAACTGGGATGGAACCCACAATCACAGCAAAACATAGTAATTATAGCCAACATACTGTCCGACAATGTGCAATTTTACACTGCTAATTTTAAGACCAGCAATTTTAAATAATCAGCAACAATGAAAATTTTACGTAGAAAATTAATAGTATCTAAATCGACGTGCGAACATAATAACTCAATAGAGAAAAGAGGACGATGCGGAGATAAACGCTGAACAAAGCTCTCTCACTCGCGGTCGGTGTTAATTAAGGGCATCACTTCACTACATCGCTACTCGTTAGGGCGCGTTCACATTGTCGACTGCTGTGTACCGTTAGTGGGTAATTATACCTCACTTGATAACAATGGAAGTGCTAATAAGTTTATTTGTTTGGAATTTCAGTGTTGCAGGGCCTTTATGGTTACTGTGTGTAGCTTATAGGTTGTGAATGTTTTCTTTGGACTATAGACTGAGATTCCACGGCCCCCAGACCTACGTAATTTGAGCAAAGCTTAAATTTTGATGATTAAAAGTGTAATACGTACATAAGACTGTACGTACTCTTATGCATAATAACTAACTTGATAGTAGGGCCCTTTCAGAGGTAGAGGTACTTAGGGTACACGATTACCAACGTTAAAATAGAATCACTCGTATTTAGACATGTTTTTAAGAATAATGTAAAAATATATATTTATTATTACATCTTTATGTGGGCCTTTACTCCTGCCAGACGTCCTAAAGATTGTTTGTTTTTTGGACAAAATACGTTATACTAGCAAGCTTTAATTTTACTTACATTATTTACGGACTACTTGAAGATCTGTACACACAGGACAGAGATGTACCTTTATTTAACGCTACCTCTGAAAGGGCCCCATTTTCAGGTACTGTTTTAACTACATATACTGTTTTACCTACAAAATCTTCAAAATTTCCGCTTTGCTTAAATTACGTAGGTCTAGGGCCCTGGGATCTTGGGCTACTAGTGATTAGCTGTAAATATGTATATAACATTTTTATTTTTTCCAGTTTTCGGCTGTATCCCATGGGATACATGTAGCAGGGTAGGAAGAGAGAGCCTTGTGTTAGGACACTCCGCTCGCCACTTTCCGCCCAATTCTTTAGGTATTGCGTTTTGAGTGGCTATTTTTAACATTTTTAAAGTGTTATTCCACACTCAGGAAAGAAAAATACTTATTTAGCAAACGTTCATTACGTATGACTTAGTGGTCAGGGCGAGTGGTCGGTTTCCAGGAGGCGCGGGTTCGAGTGCCGCTACGTTCAAATATTTATACGTTTTCTAAATAAGTAAAAATCAGGTAATTCAATGATAAATGAACATAAAATTGCCGCTATTGATAGTCTAGCGAGTAAAAGCCAACTAGAATATTTATTCATCAACAGTTTATTTACCTGCACTTAAACTTATTATTTATTTTTTATTTTTTGACACATCTCATATTTTGCCGATGTGTGTTCTGATGTGTTTTTTAATGCTTGATTTTCGAAGTAAAAATATAAGAGTAAAAGTATTAGTGAACTAATAGTTTCATTTATTGTTTATTAAACAGTTTCGTTCGCGGGCGCCTCTTTTTCTAGGCGGTCACTGACAATCAGCGTTGGTACTATTGAGTATGGTTGCTCATATGCCAACATCTATGCTGAGTGGCCTACCTTTTTTAACGTCACACTGCTGTACACTTTGTTTTAATTTATGCTTTGTCAATGTATAGTATAAAGTATAATTGTAAGATTATTTGCATGCTTGAGCTTGTTGTATTATTATTATTATTATTATTATTTTGTTTGTCATTCTTCGACTTTTTTTTTGTCTGTATAGCAGTTGTTGTTGTTAAAATAAAGTTTAAATAAAATAAAATAAATAAACTATGAATCAATACAAATCAAGTGAATTGTATAAAAATACCTATAGAATTTCACTTTACAGTAGGTAATGAAGGTTACGTTTTTATTTAATATGAATATTTAATTTTTTTATATCCTATCACATTTTTCTTATAACATATTTATATTTCGGACTGAACAGGATGATTGAGGTTACAAGTCCAACACAAAGAAATATCTATATTTATTTAATATTTTAATTTACTTGATCAAATAGGATATAGCGCGACGTTAAATTCCGCTATTCAACACGCATTGTTTTCGAACAAGTAGAATGAAAAGAAAGGGGTTAGGTTTACTTTACCAATCCTTCAATATATAATAGTAGTATTCTACAATAATCAACAAATTTATCTTTAAGTATTATATTACGAGGCCACGTGCGAACATCCGCCCACATCTATCAAATTACATCAATTATGATATACTTTACACCAAAATGATAATTTATTGAAAAAATCCAGAGGCCGGTCGTGGCGAAATGGCACAAAGTGTGACTGTAAGATCGACTGGTTGTGAGTTTGATCCCCACTCGAGGAAATGAAATATTTTTAACTCCTCCTGCCTCTAATAATTAATTAATTAACTTTAAATCATTACTAATCTAATAATAACTATTATTAATTTTAATTAATTTATGACAAAATTTTAATTAATTTATGAAAATCTAAAATGTAATAATGAAATAAGTTGCAATATTCATATAAGCATCATCATATATCATACATATTAATATCTTTATTATTTTTTAGTTTTTTGATGCCGTCGCGGCGAAAAACGCGACGTTTGCGGCTTCACTTCCCGCTTGGGGGAATAAAATATTTAATATTTTAATTTCCTCGCTCTGGTAACTACTGGAAACTCAGTGTTAAGACACTCTGTTTCTCATGAAGACATTTCCGTTTCCGCTAAACGCTTGAGGCATAGCGTGTTGAGGGACCGAACTCAACCAGCGCTTTGCCTCGTTACCAAAGCAAGCAGCAAAGTAAACGAAAATATTAAATATTTCATTCCCCAAAGTTGGAATCGAATCTACAACTATCAATCGTTTACAGCAGCACGCTTTGATTTCCTTGAGATTATCCTCACAGAGTTGAGTTTTATATAAGTCGATATGTGATTTAATTTGTGAATAGTGTCAAATAAAGTCATTTGGAATAGAGCCTAGGTGTTTTATTATACAGTGGTATTTAGTTTGTGTTATAGGTGGTAAGTAAATAGAATAAAGACAACGTATCCATAATAATAAAAAAAAATCAAAGACAGCTTCACGTTGTATCCCGCATACAGAAGGGTAAGCAGAGGGAACCTAGTGTTAAAACAATCCGTTCCCCACTTTCCGCCGAATTTTGGAGGTATTGGATGTTGGGTGGCGGAACTCAACGCCGCGCTTTGAACCACACCAGAGCTAAGAAATAAAAATATAAACTGTAATAACTATTTAATTTAGTGGAACAAGCAGTCGCGCTTACAGTCGCAGTTTGTGCCTCTGCGACACGACTGGCCTCTTGTCCATAATTATGAAACTAAATAAATAAAATAATATTATTATGTGAATAAATTTTAAAGCATTATTCCATAATTGCGATAAAAAAAATTTTAGAAACTTGCTAACAACATACATAAATTGTAACCGTGCGTATAAAAACTTCGACGTAACACAATAAGAGCGTATAGCTTTGTGACCGGAGAACTCGGACAGTTTCAAAGAGGCATGAGTTGAAGTTCCGCTACTTCCAAAATTCGAATTATATTTTTAAAGTATTTTTCAATTATCCACTAACCTGATGTTCTCGAAGCTTCCGCAACAGCTCGTGGTAGGAGGCGGCGCGCGCGGCCGCCAGCGAGGGCGGCGGGAGGCGGCCTTCCATGCAGTGGAGCCACCGACGGAGACAGCGCAATTCGTGGGCGGGGTCTGTTTATAATAATTAAAAAATAAAAAAAATAAATTAGCTTCACGCTGTATCCCGCACACAGCAGGGTTGGCAGAGGGAACCTAGTGTTNGCCACGACCGGCCTCAATTATAATAATTAAGTTATATTAATAGTATATTTTGTAAGCAAAACTTATCAAATACTGATTTTTTTTTAAATATAAAACCTTAGAAGTTACTTTCTTTGTTCACTTTCAAAACAATTAAATTTTTGTGTCGTAAACATTTAATTTTTCATTGAAATGACAAGGCAAGCGAACATACGGTACACCTGATGGACAGTGATCACTGCCACTCACCAGCCCGTAAATCGCCAGAGCTTTTATGGTGGATATTGAGCCGCTCTTTGAATAAATGCTTGCATGCGGTAACAATCTAAAAACACCGCCACAGGTAGGCCATTCATCAATTATCTATAGAACTGCACGATAGTGGAGTGCCATGTATCTAAGTTGGAGGTAAGGTGAAGATGGTATTTGATTTTACTTAAAAAAATCAACGGCAAGAAGAAGATCAAACAGTTCCCCAGAACACTCCCCATGATACACACGCGATAGAGAACGCACAGTGAGCAAACATTTCTCCACAAAGCCAAAGAAGTGCCAAGTCTTTTATAGATTATTGGATCCCCAACGATTCGAACGGCTGCCATCAAATATCTACTTTTATGTAGAAGTAAATAAATAAATAAATCAGCTTCACGCTGTATCCCGCACACTGCAGGGTAGGCAGAGGGAACCTAGTGTTAAGACACTCCGTTCCCCACTTAATAATAACTTAATGTATAAATAAGTAAGTATATACTATTTCAATTAAATCAGACGGCAACAAGTGGGGTTAAAATGGCGTGGCAAGATTTTCTTACATTGAACTATTAATTTCAGTTTCACGGTGTATCCCGCACATGGCAAAGTAGGCAGAGAGAACTTATGTAAGATTAACATACACCGTTATACTCTATCCACCCAAACTCGAGACACTGATTAATCGGGCAAGCTCAAAGCCGCATTTTGTTTTACCAGAACGGGAAAATAAAAACAAATCATTCCACCGAGTGGTACATAATTTTTCTATAATTTATTTTGTGCAAATTTATATTTTAAAAAGCAGAATTAATCAATATTACTTATTCAAAGCTTAAATAAAAAAAATCAGCATCACGTTGTATCACGCACACAGCAGGGTAGGCAGAGTGAATCAGTGTTAAGATACTCTGTTCCCCACTTTCCGCCGAATTCGGGTGGCATTGCGTGCTGAATGGTGGAACTGAACGCCGCGCTTTGCCTCGACACCAGAGAGAGGAAATGGAAATATAAATGTAAACAAATATTTCATTTCCTCGAGTGAGGATCGAACCCAGAACTGGTAGACTTTACAGTCACACTTTGTGCCTCTGCTCCATGACTGGCCTCAATGAAGTTATATATAATTAATTTAGTCAATTAAAACTGCCCACTATACTGAACAACTTTGTTAAGGCAGCCTAACTTGTTTCTTTATTAAAGTTTTTATACTATTTATGCTCCTTTGTCTGATATTTCAGATTTTCATTGTTTCAAATTTCCGTATAACAATGAAAAATGTCTGTCATTCATTATTTATTATACTTTAGCTGAACTCCGCCACTCAATACGCAATGCCTTCAGAATTCAGCGACAATTTGGAAACGAAGTGTCTTAACACTGGGTTCTCTCTGCCTACCCTGCTGCACAGCGTGAAACTGATTTTATTAATTTTATATAAATTCATTAAAAAAATCATTCTAAGTGCAGTATATTTCTATGACTATATGTATGTCATAAAATAAAAAAATATAAATAAAAAATACCTTGCAAATCTAAAGATGCTAAGTAAATGCAAATAGGATTCCAATTCTATTTAAATTTAAGGTCAAACAATAAAATAACTATAGCTAAGATCGTTAGAAATACGGACAGTATTTCTAAGAACCATAGTGTTTATTATGTTTCAATAGAATTATAACATGAAGACAATGATATTTGTTTTTCTAAAAAAAAGTCATAATAAATTATACAACTACACGCAATATAAAACAAAGACTGGACCTTTACCTTTAAAGTGTTTTTATTATTAAATAAAAAAAAATATTGCATATTATAATGATATAAATATGAAGTTCTTTATGTCTTTGAATATTCTTTAATTTAAATGATTAGTTTCTAATCTCATATATCTTCTATGTACAGATAGCGATCGTTTAAATTTTTTTTATAAGTATAGATCTTTGTTATATGATTTTTGATTGCTTTGAAAATAAATACAACTTATGCCCTTAAGTTTTTCTGTGTCTACCTTGCTATACGCGGGATACAGCGTGAAGCTAAAATATATAAATAATAGTGCTACGCATGCGGCTTCGCCCGCTTGAAGTTGCCGTCGAACTGAATTGCCGTCGTGTTTGTTTATATCTATCGCACTTATAGCATCTTCTAGTGTAAAAGAAGAATTTCAATAGATTTCGACTTCTAGCATTAAAATTTCAATACCTTGGGTTACATTGTTATAATTTCCAGTTCCTGTGATATTTTTTTAAAATTTTAGAAGTAAAAAGTACAATTTATATCTTTTTTTAATTATTTTTTTTACCTGTTCAGTTTCCAAGAGGCTCGGGTTCGAGTCCCGCTACTTTAAATTTTTTATACGTTTTCTAAATAAGTATATTTCTAAATAAGTAGTATAATTTAAAATAATTAATGTAAATAATGTAACTTTTATGATTATTATCTAAGATTGGTTGAGCAGTTTTTGTGTCATACAGGATGGAACAGCCCCTTTTACGGGAGCATCATATAAAGTAAAATATTCCAATCATATACCAAAAAAAAAAAGATGATGATTAGTAGAGAAGATATTTTTCTTTCATTTCACGATTTTTATCCATACTGTTAATGGATATGACGCAGTTACGAATAGATACCAAAAAGTAAACACTATTACGTTACAACTACTAGTGTTACTAATAAACGTTGCCGATCTACCACTTTTCATTTAAAAAAAAAACATACTAGAAGGAGAATGGAGAAGATATCTCTCATTATATTTCACGCAACTACCTAAAAATCACCGTTTAATTTTTGACAAAATCTCCTTATTTTTAAATTGTATTAGGCATTTATAGTATAATGCCCTTTCATTTAAAGTGGTGAAGTACAACTATTCTTTTACATATTTTAAAACAATAGATTGTTTTTATTGTTGTGTGGACAGGTTTGCAACATGGCGACAACTTATATTTCTTTTATTAAAAATACTCACCGACAGTGTCACAACACTCTCCATTCTGATGCTGTTGTTCTGGGCTCAACAACAAGCGGAGACTTTCCCACTTTACGTTTAAGTGTTCAACTCTCCACGTCACCTGTAAAGATTTAATTACCTTTTAATTTCATTCATACCTTATTCAACATAAATTTTGTATCTTATTAGTAAACCACCGTACCATTAGCTTGTCTATAAACGCGACGGTTGTGGGTTCTTTTCCCTTAGGTACTAGATGGAATAAATTATTTTTATTTCTCTGCTCTCATAGACAAAGTACGATGCTGAGTTCATACAATAAAGACACAATTAATCTAATGGCATTGCGTGGAACTCAAAGCCGCGCTTAACCTAGATACTACCAGAGCGAAGAACTAAAAATATTAAATATTTCATTTACTATAGCGGGAATCGAACCAACAACCTGTCGCGTTTACACTCGCACGCTAGTGCACAACTGGGTTCAGTTCATTTATCATATCAAGAATATAAGTGGTCAGAGTTACTACAAGAGGCCAGTCGCGGTGCAGGGCACAAAGTGTGACTGTAAAATCGCCTGGTTGTGGGTTCAATCCCCACTCGAGGCAATGCAATATTTATTTACGTTTATATTTTCATTTCTTCGCTCTGGCTCCAAGGCAAAAACCCGGCATTGAGTTCCGCCACTCAACACGCAATGTCTTTAGAATTTGGCGGAAAGTGGGGAACGGAGTGTGGGCAGCTATATATAGTACTAGGTATATATATATTTTTTAAACATGAATATGAACAAAATTACCTCTGCAGCCGCTTCGGGGATACGATCGAGTATGGCTGACCCCTGTTCTATAAATTTGGCTCGACGCGGCTCCACTGACACCAGCTCCGACATTCGATTCTGTAATATATTAAAATTGTATTAAACATAATTTAGTTGGAGATTTCTATTTTAACTTAATGCTTATGATGATATTTTTGAATAATCTTCAAATGTATTGTTGAACATTTTTTGTTTTATAAGACTACCACTTTTGTAGTGCCATTTTTAAAACCATTTTTATTGTTTCTCTCTAGTTTTATATAATATGGATTTCATATAAATTCCCTATTCAAGGGGATAAATTACATTTCCATTACAGCCGCTCTGACATAACAAAGCGACGAGTTCTCTACGCCCAATGTCTACCTACAACGAAAACGGAGAGTATCTACACTAGAGTCCCTACTATGCTGTGGGCAGGATATAGCGTGAAACTAAAAAAGACCATATTACCAGTCTCAATTTCCGGCTAGACAAATTCTCTGGACTAGAATATATTTCCTCCTGCACGTGCGTCAACCACTGGCAGAGTTCAGTGAACTCCGATATCAGCTGGTTGAGTGACCACTGCCTGTTGAACGTTGTGGTCGGGTTTAGGAGACGTGGCGACGTGTTGTTTGATAGGAGCTCGCCGTTTGCTTCCTGAAAATGAAACGAATTGTTTAATATAACAGATTTTTTTAATAATTAGTTTATTTAATATTTATAAATTTGTATGGAAAAGAGCATTTAGTGTAATAACTTAATAAGTCACTCCGTCGATTATGGAACAACAACGCAGTCTTCTGACTATGGAAAAATTCAAATATTTCAATCAATCACAGCCTCCTTATTAGAAAAAGAACCCATGCTTTCGCGACTAGTGTCGAGCATTTCCTAACTTAATTATTGTGGCAGTAAGCTTACACTATTATTAAAAATCGCCAAATATATAATGTGAGGCCAGTTGTGGCGCAGCGGCACGAAGTGTGCACTATGCCTCCAGAATTCGGCAGAAAGTGGGAAACGGAGTGTCTTAACACTAGGTTCCCTCTGCCTACCCTGCTGAGTGCGGGATACAGCGTGAAGCTGATTTTAATTTATATAATTATAATGAATCAACTGCATATTATCGATTATTGATCAAGATTAACATTTTATATGTAGAATAGATGTAGAAATTAATGTTTCACGGTTATAAAGCAAACATATTTCCTTATAAAGTAAAGACGACACGCTCCTTATTAAGTAACGACGAGATGTGTTGTTTTGTAATACAATAAAGTCTTTTTTAAGTACTAATCTAATTTCTCGTAATCCATTGAAACTTTGGTTGTAATGGTTTACAAGTAACGAACTTAACACCTCACAATACAATACTTAACGAAATATCTGTTATGTCAACTTTCTCGTTAAATAAAGAATCCATACAGATTCTTCACAGCTAAACAAAGTAATATTCACATAAATTATTTTTGCTTAGCTAGGAAATATAAGACAATGCACTTATTGACTGTTCCATTTCGTAACCAACTTCTTGACAAACACATATTATACGCGGAAGCTATGTAGTTTGTTATATAAAACGACGATTTTTAGAAAATTCAATTCAATGAATAATTTGAGGCCAGTCGTGGCACAGGAGTGCAACTCCAAAAGCACGACAGCTTGTGGGTTCGATTCCCATTTGAGGAAATGAAATATTATATTTTTAATTTCCTCGCTCAATTAGGTAAAATGTGGCGTTACACCCCCCCCCCCCCCCCCCCNCCCCCCCCCCCCCCCCCCTCCCCGTTCCAACACACAATGCCTCAAGGAATCAGCGGAAAGTGGGGAACGCTGTGTCTGTTTACCCGATCCCATGCTATCCTATGTGTGATACAGCAAGTAATAAAAAAAAAGCAATAAAAAAAAATCAAATAAGGCTCAAGGATCTATTATTTATTTCAGGTATTTACAAAAGCCATGTGGAGAGAATCTAGTTATGTGTCACTACAGTCCCCAATATATTATGTCCATATTAAGAATAACTTTTATTGAAATTAAAGCCATATAGCTTTTTATGATCCTTTAAAAAAATCTTATACTACTTTGAAATACTTTCACATAAAACTAAATATGTTATATATAGTACTTTTAAAAGTAAAAAAAAAACTATTAAATATATTTCAAAGTAATCTATTAACACATGAAAAACTACGTAGTTTAAGTATAATATAATAACAATATTTTATTGTAATTTATATATAACTTGTTATGTGATATTAACATAACCAGTCAATACATATATTTTATATAACGATTATATAGTCAGGAATGTACTACGTATATACATATATGCATATCGTTATGGGAAGCATGTATCTAAGCGCGGCATTGACTTCAACCATTTAACACGCAATGCCTTAGAAATTCGGATATTGGAGATCAGAGTGTCATAACACTAGGTTCCCTGTGCTTAACCTAAACTAGTGTATCTCATATGTCTTTATGTCATCAGTAGTAAGATAGATCTTGTAGTGTTAATTAATTACAATAAAGAAATTTTGTAAGCTCCTGTATAATAGTATTTTTTTGGTGATTTTCATAATAGTTATTATTGGTCAAAATACGTAATATAAGAACTTAACTCAACCAACCCTATGGCCCATGTCAGTGTACAGATAACAAATGTAAAACATGATAGGTTAGACAGGTAAGTTGTTTATAAAAAAATAATACAACCTTGATATAGCTAGCGCGGCGTTGAGTTCTGCCACTAAACACGCAATGCTTCCAGAATTCGGCAGAAAGTGGGGAACGGAGTGTCTTAACATTAGGTACCCTCTGCCTACCCTGCAGTGTGCGGGAAACAGCGTGAAGCTGATTTATTTACTTATTTTTATAGTTACTCAAAGAAAGCATCATAAGTCAATAAAGCTTAAAATGAACATACTTTGCAAGAATCGATGATCTGATTGTCCATGATGTACTCATAGTGGTGTTGCAGCAGGGGCCAGAGGTCGTCGCCAGTGCTGCCCCCACTCGCCGCTGAACCCCAACTACGACGCCACGCTTCACGACATGGTTCTTTCCTGAAACATTTAAAGATTATATTTAATTGTTTATTTTTATAATTTTAGTTTTACTGTGAAAAAACAGCAATGAAACAGCTTCACGTTTTTTCCTAGGGAAAGCTGAGGGAACTTAGTAAAAAGGTTCCCTCTCCTAAGTTACCATAATTTTGGGGGCCATTGCGTGATTAGTGATGTAAGTAAATACCGCGCTTGAAATTTTCTCGAGTTGGAATCGAATTTACAAGCGTCGCGTTTATATCTACACATATGACGGTCAGACGATGTGTCAATGCGCCACTGCGGTTTCAATACAAAAAAAAAAAAATTAAATTAAAATATTTTAAAACAAATAAACCAATAACTGTAAATGTGTAATAAATAATCTGTGACTTTTCCATGTTGAATAATTGAGCATCTAGAAGCCTAGAGGATTCAAGGTTACGAGTCAATATCTATACAGATATAAGTATTTTTTTATATTCACCGACAAAACATTAATGACATACGGACACAACGAAGAGTTTTTACTCAGAAGAAACAATTTTATAAAATCATTAAAATACCTTATGTAGACGAGCGTCTATGAGTCATTTAATGATATTTTAAATTATTAATATTATATAACGTTGTCCTTATTAGGAGAAGCATTTAACCTTCGTAAAGTAAGCCAAGTTTAGGTTAGGTTAAGTACACTGTATTGATGTATTATAGAATTGTATATTCTAAAGAGGGCTTTTTGAGGCGATCAAGAAAACCACCAGATGCCAGTCGTGGCGCAGGGGCACAAAGTGTGACTGTAAGCTCGACTGGTTGTGGGTTCGATCCCCACTCGAGGAAATAAAATATTTATTTACATTTATATTTTAATTTCTTCGCTCTGGTGTCGAGGTTAACCGCGGCGTTGAGTTCTGCCACTCAAAGCGCAATGCATCCAGAACTCGGTGGAAAGTGGGGAACGGAGTGTCTTAACACTAGGTTCCCTCTGCCTACCCTGCTGTGTGCGGGATACTATTTGATTTGATATTTATTTGATTTAATAAAACCACGAGTTATATATGTATATATACATCAATAGTTTTACCTCTTTTTAGTAAGGCTGTGGTAAGGACGCTCGAGCTGGTCACTGACGCCACATGGTGGCGCCTGCGCAGATCGAAGCGAAGACAACGAATAGCTGCTCTTTAGAATTCCGGCCGAATTCTCGCAACCTAGAATAGAAATAAAAAATATTTTAAACAATAAATAAAATGTATTAATTCAATTGTAACTTGTCTCAAGTAGATGGCTCAAAATAATGCTAAAATTTCATTTGCTATGTCAACAACAAAATAAACAGACCACAATAATTTTTATTATATATATATATATATATATATATATATATATATATATATATATATATATATGATTACTTTTTAAAGTTACCAAATTTCATTTTGTAATTTTAACCTTCGTCACACACACACATATTTTCCGCGTTGACGACGATAAGGTTGTAGTGAAAAGGACGAGGTCGTTCTTTACTAAATTAAACCAGTATGTACATATAGAGGCCAGTCGTGGCGCAGCGGCACGAGATGTGACTGTAAAACCGACTGGTTGTGGGTTCGATCACCACTCGGGGAGATAAAATATTTACTTAAATTTATATTTACATTTCTTCGCTCTGGTGTCGAGGCTAACCGCGGCGTTGAGTTCTGCCACTCAACATGCAATGCCTCCACAATTCGGCAGAAAGTGGGGAACGGAGTGTCTTAACACTAGGTTCCCTCTGCCTACCCTGCTGTGTGCGGGATACAGCGTGAAGCTGATTATTAAACCGGTATGTATTATAAATACTAATTAATTCAGAATAAAAATTACATTAACACTTACTTGTAGACATTTTGATTTGTTTCTTCGGGAAGAGGCTAATTGAATCAATTTAGTTTTAAATCAACATTAGATATCCCGTTAGTCTTTGTACTGATGTCTTGTCTGTTTGTACTGTCTGTGATATTTTATTCACTTATGAAGTAAAATTGCTTAGTTAAAAAATAACTAAAGCGACTAGATTCGTTAAGTTAAAGTTAAAGTACAATAAATAATTTTCTTAATCATGTAATCTTGATATAAGACTCATGAATTTGAAGATAGCATTGTCTGTTTTGGTGCATTGGTCGGTGGTCACATGTTGCGTATTTCCTCTCGTTTTCTCTCTGCCCTCTGCCTGATTGGCACTGTAAAATAAGAAATAAATAATAATTAACTATAATATATGTACATTTTCTTTTAAATAATTACTTAATAGCTACACAGTACAAATAGTATTTTAAGACATAAGCACAATAGTGGGTTCGATTCTCAGATATGAAATACTTAATATTTTCATACCATCGCCCTGGTAACGACCCAAAGGGAACGGAGTCTTAACACGACGTTCCCTCTGCCTAACCTGCTTGGGCGAGACACATATTTGTACACAGTACAAATAGTATTTTAAAGTAAAATAAAGTAAACTATAATAAATTAAATTAAAAATCAGCTTCACGCTGTATCCAGCACACAGCAGTGTAGGCAGGGGGAACCTAGTGTTAAGACACTCTGTTCCACACTTTCTGCTCAATTCTGGAGGCACTGCGTGTTGAGTGGCAGAACTCAGCGCCGCACTTAACCTCGACACCAGAGCGAAGACATGGAAATATAAATTTAAATATTATAACTAATTTAAGTATAATATTTCATCTCCTCGAGTGGGGATCGAACCCAAAACCAGTCGGTTTTACAGTCACACCTCGTGCCGCTGCGCCACGACTGGCCTCGAGTAAGCTATAATGATATTATTAAAATCAATATCACTGTTAATTGTGATTAAATAAAATAATCACAAAATGCTTGTATTATGTGCTACCACTTCGAATCAAGTAAAATTACTAGTAAAGGACACTTCACAACACCTTATCGGAAAGTAGTAATATGGTCTTCCACCATAAACAGCAATGAATTAAAAATGTCTGAGTCATGTACCTTTGTACGTACATAGGTCTATCTATATACATATACCTAAACCCTGATAATATATAAATATATATAAAAATATAAATGATAAATTGTAATAAATCTTAGGCCTGTATTTATAAATCGCTCTGAAGTCTTGAGTTGGATTTTGAGATACCATTTTTATTCATACATTACAAATCTATAAATGAAAACATCTTAAGATCAATCTTAGACAGAGAGCTTGAGAGCAATTTATAAATACGGCCCTAAGACGCTCATTCGGCGATATACTTCATATTTTATTGGTAGAGCTGATATGTTATTAATTTTTTTTTTAAATTTTATATATGTATGAAACACTACAAATACAAAGTAAAAGAATTATGTATACAACACATCATGTTTTCAAACATCCATTATGTTGGGTATACAGAAAAAGCCTAATAACTGGCTACCTCTGACTCCTTGTTAAATGATTTATTTTAGTTTAAATATTATTGGTGGAAGACAACTATATCAATTATTATTAATAAAATAACTAAATAATATATTCAGGTAAAACCTTATATCGTATTTGAAATCAATCGATTCGATCGGAGATATCCAGATACGTTTAAACACGTAAGGTACTTTCACCAACAAAAATCAATTGTTTTCTTCGAACGTCACTAAGGGCCCAGGCAATTGAATGGAAAGCTGGCAATTACTGGTAAAATTACCTTAGTTTCACACGAATTTACAGATATATAAAACAAATTTGAATTACGACCGATGATGGCATCTGTGAAATATCATTCTTTATACTAATGTGAATTAAGCAATTGTATTACTTCAAGTGATTAGAATTATTTGTTATTTTTTTTAATAAAGAAAAAAAAATCAATGAAAAAAAATATCAATCCTATTTAGGCTTAGTCTAATATAAAAGTACAGGTTTCTTATAATTTAAGAAAAAAAAATCATAAAAACATTACATAATATTTTATATACAAATGGTAAATCGTTAACCAAATAATAGAAGGTGCTAAACGTTTGAATCGATCACAATAGGCAATAACGACCCTTCCGGCGGAGAAATGCGGCCCCGATTTCTTTCCCATAAATGTATGTGGTGTAGAACAAGTAAAGTTTCAGCTTTCTAGGTCAACGAGGCTACTGAGGCCTAGGAAAGTTAGACAAATGGACACATCGAGAGAAATTATAACATTTATATATGAGGGATACACACTCGGGGGCACAGTTAAAACTGTCGCAGGAGACGAAACACAACATTAACGCGTATATCTTTCTTAATTTACTAGGATTTATTTACAAGCCCACCAAGAGTTTAAAGAAGTACATTACTAGTATTCGTATTGAATTTCTTATGTTTGTAAGCTGTAAAATAGTTATAATATTTTTTTTTTGGCGTTAACTAAGGTTTTAAATTAGGTTGTAAAAGTACATACAGGTTACATACCGATCAAGAGTTTAAAGAAGTATATTAATTATATATTATACTTGCTTTTGATTTATTTTATGTTTGTAAACTGTAAAATAGTTATAATATAAAAATATATAACATTCTTCGAGGTTAACTAAGGTTTTAAATTTAAAATACGTTCTAATAGGATTTATTTACATGCCTACCAAGACTTAAAAGAAATGCATATTACTTCCTTGATTATTTTTATGTCTGTAAACTGTAAAATAATAATAACATAAAAATATACAACATTTTGGGACGTCATCAGAAGCTTTAAATTACGTTCTAATAGGATATATTTATGTGCCTGCCAAGACTTTGCAATAATGTAAATTACTAGTTTTTTCTATGTTTCTAAACTGTAAAACAGTTATAGCATGAACATATATAACATTTTCCGACGTTATCAAAAGTTTTAAATTACGTTCTGAAGGTTAAAAGAAAAAAACAACAATATAATAATTTTATACTATACAACCTATCTTCGTTGTATATCTTATTGGTTATCTTGTAACTGCCATCATTATGATCATATTAAATTGCACCTGCTTCCCTTCAGCGGTAAACAAAAGAATGATCTACCCTACAATTTGTGCGTGGTGTATCTTTTGACATTAATCTATACAATTGCCGGTATTTTTTTCATTGAAATTAAATTCCATGTACTACAAAAAAACATAATTTAAGTCTATATGACATTTATATAGTATACAATACAAATATATATATTTTTAATATATGAATTCATCCTATTAATTCTATTTTCAAGGATAATATGTATCGCTTTACTCTTCATAAGTATACATTAGATTCTATATTCTCCACACAGACACAATCTAGGCTTAAGGATTAAAACATCAGCTTCACGCTGTATCCCGCACACAGCAGGGTAGGCAAAGGGAACCTAGTGTTAAGACACACCGTTACCCACTTTCCACCGAGTTCTGGAGGTATTGTGTGTTGAGCGGCGGAACGCAACGCCAGAGCGAAGAAATGAAAATATAAATATAAGTAAATATTTTATCTCCTCGAGTGGTGATCAAAGCCACAAAAGGCTTAAGGATTTTAATAATAGATAAATATAACGAACAATATAATTGATCTAAACAAAGACACAAGTTACGAACGAAAATATGAAGTTACTTAAACAGAAAAAAAACAAGGTCAATTAAATAAATTATTTTATAAAAAAGATGATTTTCTAAATGTTAATAAGGTCACGGGCTCTACACAAGTATAACAAAGATAACTGAAGAAAGAAAACATAGCGTGTAATGATAAAATCCATAGAAGACATCATTATTTTCTCCACGTCCCGCCACATAACGTTGATTTCGGTGTAGGTGTTGGTCACTTATGTGTAAAAAACCTAATCAAGGCCGCCGACACATTACATTAGGTCATTGGCTTCATCTTCCGGTTTGATCTTGGATAGGATTATTAATAAAAGCTTTCGTCTAATAAAGAAGTATAATTAAAATTTAAAAACCAGGCACTTTACTAAAATCACTAGCCGTAGGCAGTTAGTTATTGTAGTTGCATACATTAGCTGACAGGAAAACGATCTATTTCATATACTTGAGGCCAGCCGTGGCGCAGGACCATAAGTGTGTGAGTGTAAACGCGACTGGTTGTGAGTTTGATCCCCATTCTATGAAATAAAATATTTATTTAAATTTATATTTTCATTTCTTCGCTCTGGTGTTAAGGCAAAGCACATTGTTGAGTTCCGCCACTCAACATGCAACGCCTCCAGAATTCGGTGGGAAATGGGAAACGGAGTGTCATAACACTAGTTTCCCTCTACTTGAACTGCTGCGGGATACAACGTAAAGTTATTTTTTTTTCCATAAATTACCAGCATTTCCCGTTTCTCTAGATAATTCAGCACTCCAGCGATCCAATTCCGAGACGCTGATAACCTCAACGATCGAATTCTAGATCAATCACTTCAACCATGACAATGTGATCATCATGGAAAGCATGTACTCCATTTAAGTAAACGCTCACTTTCTAATATTCCGAAGATCAGATAAAATTAATACAATTGACCCCTTTATAAGATATTGCACGACAATTTAATCTATATTTTATTGTAACGGTATATGAATTAGAGTTTAAATTTATAGTCTAGATTACTGTGGTACGCCAGCCGGGCTGTGTGGTGGTAACCCGATACAAACCCAATGTACCATTAGATGTAAGTAATAAAACAATTTTCCACTTGTGAATGTAAATTATATTAAAATGATGGTAAAGTTCCGTATTAGGTAATGTCGTCACGAATCTGTAATAAGGGTTATTCATTGTTTAACGAGAACTTATATCTCGTAAAGAGGAATTTTGAAAATTAGAAAATATCATAATGCTGAAGTAAATGGACGAAGTATTTGATAATAATTTAAGATATAGAGTGGCACAAGAGTGTGACTGTAAACGCTGTGGTCGTGGATTCCATTTCCACTTGAGGGAGTATTTAATATTTTAATTTTCTCTATATAACAAAGTAATAAAGCTAAGCGCGTTAACGTCACTCAGCACGCATTGTCTCGAAAATTTGTCAGAAAGTGGAGAATAGGAGTGTCTAAATTATGAGTATCTGGACACTGGGTTCCAGGTTCCCTCAGCGTAACTTACATAAATACAGTGTGAATTTAAAAAAGATTATAGAGTATTAAAAATTAATTATTTAGAGTATTATAAATTAATTATTAGGCCAGTCATGGCGCAGGGGCACAAAGTGTGACTGTAAAACCGACTGGTTGTGGGTTCGATCCCCACTCTAGGAGATGAAATATTTACTCACATTTATATATCCATTTCTTTCGCTCTGGTGTCGAGGATAAGCGCGGCGTTGAGTTCTGCCACTCAACACGCAATGCCTCCAAAATTCGGCAGAAAGTGGGGAACAAAGTGTCTTAACACTAGGTTCCCTCTGCCTACCCTGCAGCATGCAAGATACAGCGTGAAGCTGATTTAAGATTTAATTTATAAATTAATTAAATTTTAAAGTATGTACAGAATGATGAATGAATTTCTTTTAATTGGAATGGTAGAGTCAACAAATTATGCACAACTCATCATTTAAACAAATTACTTCTTGTGTAAATATTATTAGAAACTAAACTTATATGATTAATTTAAGAAGTCACTTTAAACAGAATTAAAAACATATCGTAGATAAATTAAAATCAACTTTTCGATTATAATTTCTTGAAGCAATCAAAATTTATTTCACTTTTAATTTACTAACAATATTATGATGGCGTGAACGTTACTTTCATAAGAAATAAAACGACATTGATAGATGAAGCGCTCGTTGTGAGCGGAGAGGATATTGATTTAGGAAGTACTTCCAAGCTGTTTCAGTTACGTAAATTCACACCTAAAAAAAAAACGTAAAATTTTGCAAGAAATTGATTAAAATTTTGTTTCAATTAGTAAGACTACTTCCTATAGATGATGAAAGCAATTTATACTATCTCAGATTTCTTGTAATTTCATACAGAAATATAAATTTCAAATTCCTAAATAAAAACAAGTCTTCGTAATATAAATAAAAAACGAAGGTTTCGAATATCAATTCCAGTAATAATGGTACTGGCCCTAAATAAACAAAAAAGATAATGGACCTCACAGGGAATGTACTGATTAGATTCTTCGTAAAGAACATAAAGAGTAAGGCATGTAATACGAGATTTTTTAAGAAAATATATTACGATGTTGTTTAATCTATTAAATGTTAGCGTTGACAAAACACGGCGGTTAGCTCCGTCACTCACCACCCGATATCCCATATTTGTATGTAGAAGAACTAGATATCTTAACATTTTGTGCCTATTGCTTAATTAAAAAATTCAGTTCTTCTTCATCTAATTATAGGATATCGGGCGGATAGGAGAGGAATGGCGGAGCCAAACGCCGTGTAGTGTATTAATTCAAAAATCAAATCAGCTTCGCTGTATCCCGCACATAACAGGGTAAGCAGAGGGAACGTAGTGTTAAGAAACTCCTTTCTCCACTTTCTGCTGAATTCTGGAGACATTGCGTGTTGAGTGACAGAACTCAACGCTGCGCTTTGCCTCGACACCAGAACGAAGAAATGGAAATATAAATGTAAGTAAATATTTCACCTCCTCGAGTGGGGATCGAACCCACAACCAGTCGGTTTTAAAGTCACACTTTGTGCCCCTGCGCCACGACTGGCCTCAAATAAAATTAATTTACATATTAGATATATACAATAGTCAGTTAATGTTCAAGATAAATATCACAGAACGGTCCAAGGAAGTTGAAAATATTTTTAAGAACGAGTTTCTGTTCCTTTACGCCTATTAGAGGGTTGCACGCTACAATAGTGTAATTACGAGATCAGAGGATCACGGCGAGATCTATCTATCGTTTATACAGGTGTTTCGTTGCTTTATATGTCCTATATGAAAATGTGAGGCCAGTCGTGGCGCAAGAGCACAAGCGTGTGAATTTAAGGTGATGATGGTGGGTTCGATTTCCACTCGGGGAATTTAATTATTTTTCTTTCCTAAAATGTTTAAAAATTTAATTATTATTTATTAATATTATATTTTCATTTCTTCGTTTTGATTACAAAAAAAAGCGCTGCATTGGGCCACTCAACACGCAATGCCCCCAGAATTCGCCAATAAGTAGGAAACGGAGTGTCTTAACACTAGGTTTCCTCTGCCTACACTGCTGTGATTTTGTAAATCAAAATCAAACTCAAAATATTATTTACAAGCCAACCTTAGGTATAGTCAGTTCCATCTTAATAATATTAACAAAAATAATATAAAATTAATATCCATTTTTACTTTTAGTTCTATATAAAAATTCAATTTTATTTAAAGAGTTGAATTCTAACATCCTGTATCCCGCAGGTGAGTTACAAAACAACATTTGTAAAGCAAAACGAATCGTAACCGACAAGAAGAACATTTTTCATATCAAAGATATTCAGGATTCACTGACCTGAGGATTTAACAGAAATTATAAACGATTTATCATACACTGTTTTCTAGGAGTAACAATAAAAATCAAAAGATTGTTTTATACTTATTCGAGTATTTAATTGATATGAAGCTACATATAATAAAACTGTAGATCATGGCTGTCTGTACATAGAAGATATATGAGAAAATCTATTATTGGAGGTATTTAAACAAAGAAGCAGAACCCTTTTGGGTTCTGTTTCTATTAATTTTTTTATCTGTTTGTGCTTTCGAGATTTCTTAACGGACTGCTTAAATGCACTTTACATTATTGTATTTTGACAAACTTCCCTTAATATTTAGTATCAGCTTCGCGCTGTATCCCGAACACAGTAGGGTAGACAGAGGGAACCTAGTGTTAAGACACTCCGTTCCCCATTTTCTAATAACATGTAGTGTTAGTTTTATTAACACGTGCGACAATATTCCTATAAAATAAGTGTTTTATTCAGTTGGTTGAAAGTAAAGTTTTCAATGTATGGACAATGTCTTTGAAAAGATAATGTTATTGGATCACGAAAATAATCCAGACGAGAAAATAAATAATTTTATATTACAAGCGGACGAAGCCGCGAACGATACGCTAGTGTACAATAAAAAAGTAATTATCAACAATTGAATGCCTTCATTATTTTGATACTTCAAGCATACGTTACGCAAGCTTTTTATAAGAGTCAAATCAAAATAAAATAAAAATTAATAGAGCCATTTGCCATTATAGCCGAAGATCCAACCACTGGTTCCAATCAACATCACAACATACACTAATGTCATTTTCAAAGATTAACGAGAAAATAATACGCGAGAACGTTCAAATATCAACAACTCGCGCTCTTTCCATTCTCTTTTTTGTATGACATAACTAAACTGTGTTTTAGATAAAAACAATAGTTTTCTCAATTTGTCATAGACGATTTCTTCTGCTTCGATAAAATCTCATTATATTATAAGCGGTCGTTGCTCGTTAGTATCGGCCAGTTTGAGATTACTTTCGTTGATATTTGAGAAAGCCGTCATATATTTTCTTTGAGAAATTCCACTAAAGATCGGCCGTAGAGACAATTCGAATATCTCACAATTTATGACATTAAAACTAAAATCTACCGTAATAAAAAGAAAGCTTAAGAATATAGGATAATACATTTTACTAAAAAAATGTTTACTAAGTTAAAGAAATTGACAGACAAAAATTAGATTTACGTATGTCACAGATTCAGTTAAAAATATATTTAAAAAGTATTAAATTTTTACAACTTACATACATATTTGGAAGAGTATTTTCACTTTTACCCAACAACAAAAGACGATTATTTATAATAATTATCTAATAACTATCGATCTTGAAATGGCGTCGAAACAAAAAATAAAGTATAAAATGAATAAATTAATTTATTTACTATATGAGGCCAGTCGTGGCGCAGGGGCGCTAAGTGTGACTGTAAAACCGACTGGTTGTGGGTTCGATCCCCACTCGAGGAATGGAAATATTTATTTACATTTATATTATCATTTCTTCGCTCCAGTGTCGAGGCAAAGCGGGGCATTCAGTTCCGTCACTCAACACGCAATGCCTCTAAAATTCGGTGGAAAGTGGGGAACGTTGTGTATTAACACTAGGTACCCTCTGCCTACCCTGCTATGTACGGGATACGGCGAGAAACTGATAAAAAAAAATACGATATGACCGTCAATAACTTAAAACGAAAGGCCAAGTTCACAAAACAACATCGATTTCACTTTTCTTCACATGTCATAATAAAAAAGCGAGAGCGTTCTAGTAATAATATTTGTCTATTAAATATAAACACTTCAAAGGGCTCACTCAGTACAGAAAGTAAACTGTTCGTTCTATTGAAGAAACTTGATAATTCAATGTATACCTTGTTATAAAGTATTAAATACGATATGAAATTCGTTAAAGTTTGGATGAAACAGAGGCAGGAAAAGTTTCCTTCTGAGACGTTAAGTGATTCTAAACAAATAATGTACCGATATTGGAATAAACGTATGTGTTGTTAGTGTAGATTTTTACTTCTACACATTATTAAATATATGAAGAGGCCGTCGTGGCGCAGGGGAACAAGCGACTTTGAACGCAACGATTGTGGGTTTTATTCCAATTCTCAGGGGAAATGAAATATTTCATATTTTCATTTTCTCGCTCTGGTTAAAGGGCAAACCGCGGCGTTGAGTTCCACCACTCAACACGCAATGCCTCAGAAAATCGGCTGAGTGGAAAACGCAAGTATATTAATGAGGAACGGAATGTCTTAACACTATGTTAAGTCCCAAGTTCCTGCTATGTGTTGAGTACGGCGCGAAGCTAAAAAAAATAAATATAATATATGTATATTCAACGTAAAGAAATAATTCATATTTTTTTATAAGTATTTATAAAACGATAATTATAAATTGAAGCCGGTCGTGGCGCATAAATAATAACAAAGTGTGGCTGTAATATTGACACGACTGGTTGTGGGTTCGATCCCCACTCGAGAAAATGAAATATTTATTTAAAGTTCGTTGATATCCGCCACTCAGCACGCAATGCCTCCAGAATTCGGCGGAAAGCGGGGAACGAAGTGTCTTAACACTAGGTTCCCTCTGCCTAACCTGCTGTGTGCGGGATACGACGTGAAACTGATTTAATTTTATAAATTTATATGGAACGTAATAACAAATCCCAAAGGACACATGACTAAATTTTCTTAAAACGAAAGCTGGTGCGTGTTTCGCCTGTACACCTACATACATACATATTCTCAATTTATGACGTAATTTAAGCATTAAACACAAAACCTTCCTGCTAAGTTAAAGTGGTATTAGTCAACGACGAGGAATAGAACGAGATATGACGAGGGTTTATACAGGGTGGCCGCACGCAACCTTCAAAAGTTAACACATTGGTCAAGAGTATGGAGCGGTCATTACACTTTATTACTTTAACGAGGCATTTTTATTGTACCTCTATCATAAATTCTGATGGGCGTGGGTACGATTCCTATTTCGGGGTAGAATATTTTCGTTTCCTCGCTCTAAAATCTCTAAATTAAGGGAAAAGTGGGGAATACAGTGTCTCAACACTAGATTCTCTCTCTTCCAATCCTGGTATGTAGGTAAAGTGTGAAGCCGTGAAGTGTGTGTGTTATGTCCACAAAATATTATAACATGACATATAAATATATTAAATAAAAGATCACCTAACATTTTATCGTTCCAATGTTGATATCTTAGATTGATCAAGTATAAATTATAGAAGTTTGCATTGCCCGGGTTCGTAACGATATATCCCCATTAAAAAGGCGATTTTCGCTTTGCCACTTTAGACAGACAAGGACAGAGTAATTTATCGTTTAAAAATATAACAAAAAAAAAACAATTTTATACTTTAAAATACTCGTCTAATATGTCTTCAGCTTGATAAGAAATAAAACTTTTAAAAAAGTCATTTAAACATTTAGTAAACAGTCACTACGCTGTTGTTGTACAACCGGGATGGCGACCCAATAACAGGTGTCACGCGAGTTAGTATTGTCGACACGCAAGAGTCAGATAGAAGAATTTATAACTATTGGACATAGATTAAACAATAATATTATAAAATGTGGCGCTGGGGCACAAGCGTGTAACCGCGACAGGTTGTGGGTTCGATCCCGACTCGAGAAAATGGAATATTTAATATTTTCATTTCTTCGTTCCGGTGTAGAGGCAAAGCGCGGCGTTGAGTTTCGCCAGTTTAGGGAAAGAGGAGAACGGAGTGTCTAAGCCCTAGGCTACCTCTGCGTACCTTTCCATATATGGGATACAACTGTAATACAACGCGAAGCTGATATTTTAATATTAAAATGTAAAATTATTAAGTAAATATATTTTGATCTGTAATAGACATTCAATTCTTACAATTAAATAATTAAAAGTAGGTACCTATTAGATAAAAAAAAACGACAACGAAAGCGATGGAAAGTGGCAATTCACTTCCCGTGTTTTTATAGAAAACGTAGATATAAACGTAAAATTATAATTTTGAGAAATTAATTAATATTAATATCATTATTTATTTAAATAACAACGTTTATTAAATTCTAATATATCGTTCTCGCTGTATTAAAATATAATGCTTACAATGACATTACTCAAACTATTGTCCATCATTAGAGACCACTTTCTCCCATCTCTCTGGCAGCAATCAAAAGAATGGAAGCGCTGCTCGCTTAAACCGTGCACCATCGACCGAAACAAGTGGTAATCGGAGGGGGCTATGTCCGGTGAATACAGAACTTCCCATTAAAGTGTTTCCAGGTAAGTTTTGACTGGTTTTGCCACATGTTGCCGAGCATTATCATGTAATAAAATCACTTTGTCGTGTCTCTGCTCGTATAGTGGCCGCTTTTCTTTCAGAGCGCGACTCAAACGCATCAACTGAAGTCGATAGCGAGCTCCCGTGATAGTTTCATTAGGTTTAAGCAGCTCATAATAAATTACGCCCTGCTGATCCCACCAAATGCAGAGAAGAAGCTTAGAACCATGGATATTTGGTTTTGGCGACGATGTTGATGCGTGACCCGGCATGCCCCACGATTTTTTTCGCTTTGGATTGTCGTAGTGAATCCACTTTTCATCCCCAGTGACGATACGGTGCAGAAAACCTTTTCTCTTTTGCCGTTGAAGCAACAATTCACACATGAGAAAACGTCGTTCTACGTCTCTCGGCTTCAACTCATACGGCACCCAATGCCCTTGCTTTTGGATCATTCCTAACGCTTTTAAACGTTTTGAAACTGTTGACGCATCTACTTGTAACGTTTTCCCGAGCTCTACTAACGTCTGACATGGATCTTCTTCAAGCAATGCCTCCAATTCTGTCTTCAAATTTTGTCGGTGCTCCAGAACGCTCTTTGTCTTCAAGGTCAAAATCATTACTTTTGAAGCGCCTAAACCAGTCTCTGCACGTTGTATTCGACAAAGCATTGTCTCAACGAGAATTCTGTGTGCTTCTGCTGCAGATTTTTTCTGAATAAAGCAGTGCAATAAAATTCCCCGCAAAAACACTTTATTTGGCACAAAAGTACACATTTTCACAAAGTGAAAATAAATATGTAGTTGACACTGTAGTAAACACTATTCTACTATAATTTGAGGTTACATATAGTACTATGCAAAATCTATATAATTTATTTAGCGACTATTTTTAAAATAATTTTAAAGTTAAACGTTAAAACGACAGATACACAGCTTAAACTAAAGTAAACTTAAACGATTCGGCAAGCATTCGCGTGACAATAGCCGCTCAACACGCGACGACGACTTACGAATACTAAATTAGTATGGGCTTCAAAGTTATTTATATGCTAATATAGAATTCCCGTAGCTTTATGTACAAATTCCTTTAGGTAGAATCATAAAAGCGTAACGAGCCGTGAGAAGTAAAATTAAATAATATGAACCATGTTTTTAACGACTATTCTACCGCCAGTCAACACGTACCTAATGCCTCGAGAAAAGTCGGCGAAAAATGGGGGTCCTAACACTAGGTTCCCTTTGGCTACACTGCTGTATGCGGGATACAGCGTGAAGACGATTCTACCTTCTATTTAACTAATTTTAACGTAATACATTCAAGATAAGCAACAAATAACTAGAATAATATTAAAAAAATTAAATATAAATATTTTAAATTAGCTGACAAGCTGTCGTGTATATATAATACGTGTAATAAGTTACCACCATTATTTTTAATATGATTCTCATACACTTATTTAAAAAAAATAAATGTAAGGTAGTACAATATTTTTAGTAGCAGGGTAGGCAGAGGGAGCCTATTGTTAAGACGCTTTCCACTTTTCGCCAAATTCTGCGCGCTGGCAAACGATTTGCCGCGACATCAAAGCGAATAAACAAAAATTTTAAATATTACTTTTTCTCGAACGGGAATCGAACCCTCAATCTTCACAGTTGCAAGTCTCTACGCCACGACTGGCCTACATTACCTATTTTAATGTTAGACAAAGAACAATAATTAAATATTGTAGTATAGACAACAACAAAAAAAACATTGCATATTTTTTAATCTTATTGCATACAATGTAACAAGTTGAAGTAACACGCTTCGTTCTCAATCGCCTTATGAATTCAACTCATGCTCCACATCTGTTAGTATTCTAGACGGAAACATTCTACGATAAAATTTCCTTGATATTTGCAATAATGTTTTATTTTTTTATTTCAAGTACAATTAAAACAAGATCGCAAAAATATATTCGTATTTATGTATTATAACCGGCTTCTAAAAAAAATATAACTAGATCGACATTTCCAACAGTTAATAGCCTTTTTTTAGCTTCACGCTGTATCCCGCATGTAGCATGATAGGTAGAGGGAGCTTAGTGTTAAGACGCTCTGCCCCCCAGTTTCCGTCGAATTCCGCCGAGGGATTGCTTATTGAGTGGCGAAATTCGATGTTCCTCGTTTGCCTCGACCAGAGCGAAGAAAGGAAAATATTAAATATTTCACCCCCTGAAGCTTCAATCGAATCCACAACTATTCTAGTTTACAGTCACACGCTTGTGCACCTGAACTGCGACTGGCCACTACATTAAGTCATACTCGTTCATAAATTTATCTCAAAGAATCGAACCTATTTAAGGCTTTAAGAAAAGTGGTCCACTTAACGATGTGTCGCTTTCTTAAGTAAACATGCAGCATCTGAGAAAGCTAGAACGCAGCTAGGCAGCCAAGTCTATGCTTGGAGATGAATCACCGCTGACCGCAGCCATTTCATAACAGCCACGCGATATCATGAATCACGACAATTTACCGCATAATTTATAATATTTAAATTATCGCTTTTAAAACTCATACTTATTGAACTGCACAATATGCAATATGGTAAATCAGCTTCACGTTTTATCCCGCACACATCATGGTAGAGGGAACCTAGTGTTAAGACTTAAGACACTGTTCCCCGTTTTCCGCCGAGTTCTGGAAGCATTGCATGTTGAGTGGCGAAACTCAACGCCACGCTTCGCCTCGACACCAGAGCAAAGAAATGATAATATAAATATTTCATATCCTGGAGTGAGGATCAATTGCGTTTACAGTCACACTTTGTGGCCCGGCACCGGTGGACTTACTTAACTTAGTAATTATTCTAAAACTATCCTCATATCGATCGATTATTTTGTATTTCTTACAAAAGTGAAGTTACTTTCATAATAAATAATTAAAAAATACCCAAAAAAAAACAGTTAAATAAGATATAAACAGCTACCATATATAGTTAAAACGACGTGGGTGTCAAATCGCAACAGGTTTGATTACAACGCGCGAGAGCATCTCCACCGGCAACCCGTAAAGGACATCGGATACGTTAGCTCTGACGTACAGCGCGGAAAGGTGTCATACGAGTTTTAATTATAAAAAAAATACTATACAGAATTCGTTTCAATCAATAAATATTATTCAATGTTATGGCGTAATTTGATTTACACAGAGTGAAGGGGCCACACTTGCCCCACATGACTCTATATACTATATTTATTTTAGTCGATAATAATGAGGCCAGTCGTGGTGCTGAAGCACAAACCGCGACATGTTGTGGATTCGATTCTCACTCGAGGAAATGAAATATATAAGAGTTTCGCCACTCAACCCGCAAAACCTCTAGAATGCGAAAAAAGGGGAACGGAGTGTCTTCTAGTGAGACACTACTAAAAATAATATCTTCAATTTTAGGTACCAGCAGCAACTTTGACAATAACAATAACGCTATATAATATTAATTTGTTCTACACCTACCTATTGAACCGTTGCAAATTGAGCTGAGAATACCAATGAACATTGAATTTTTCGCAGGTTACAAGACCAAGTAGGGAGCCTCATTTAAAAACGTTACGAGTGACTGTGAAATACAGTTAAATAATTTTACATTTATGTATATAACTGTCAAACGTCTACTTGACAGCCTACGTATAGTTTTATGGCATTTCTTATCGCTATAAAGTAAAAAAAAGCCTAATTAAAAATGTTACTTATTAAATGTGTCACTGATACAATGATTTACAGAAAAAAACTATTTTTTTTTATTTACAGATCATTTCGTAACCATTTAGAAAAAAAAATAGTGACAAGTTAAAGCAATCCGATCTATTACGTTACCTTATTTAGACATAAAGATATCTAGATCAATATCAAGGTAGCTCATTAGTATATGATTAGAAAGCATGTAACAGCTAAATTGCCAGTCATTTGTCTTGATATGAATATAAAACTCCTGAGAAGATGAGCCACCACAATGAAGATATCACTGTTGTTGTGTGATCCAATTTATTCACAGCCACCTGTCTGTTATTTTCTCACGGAAAGGTTAGTTAATGACGCTGTAGATTTGTAAAGTAACTTTACAATAAACAGTAAAATATATTTCTTGAGGGATTAGAAGCTCTTTTCAACGCGTCATATTATTATCTTTGTACAGCTTCACGCTGTATCCCGCATATGGCAGTGAACGCAGAGGGAACCCAGTATTAAGACACTCCGTTCCCCGCTTTTCGCCTGCTTTTTTGAGGCATTGCGTGTTAAGTGGCGGAACCCTACGCTGGGCTTTTTCCAGAGCTAAGAAATTAAAATAACAATAAACTATAAATAATAATTCCTTCTCCCGAGTGGGGATCGAATCTACAACCGTTGTTTTACATTCACACCCATGTACCCCTGCGCCACGACTGTCTCAGTGAATGCACTGTGTAATGTGTATTGTAGATAAAATGGTTGAAATGTATTTTTTTACTCTTATCACAGGTCATACTAACCAATATTACTTATATTACTGATTACCTAATCCGTCAGAGGTTGCATCTCGACATTACCTCATCGGGCGGCGTTCTACTCTCAAGGCCTTGCGCATTGACAATCTTGTTTTACTAAGTTCTTAAATTGTTTGACGCCTAAATATTTAAATCTGTCATTCAAATTATTTTATATATTATTTAATAGCAAAAAAAACATCTGTTATCTCTTAGATAGACTATCTCTTAGATAACTATTCTATAAAGAAATTTAAAAAAAACTTCATCAAATGAAAATTATTATAGAAGGTAAAAAGTGAACACCTATCATATATATCACGTACAGATTAAAAGTTCTAAGAAATAAATCGAATTCGATCAACAGTACAATAATGCACATAATGTATACTATAGCAAGCTACTTGCTGCGACACAAAGGTATAAACTAGTAGGTATAATAGTTTAATCGCATCGAGAGTGCAAAATAAGCGTAAAACGATACTAAATTGAAAATGTGCAGCAATTAAAAGAGTTTTTCTATTTCTTCGCTTTGCTGTCGAGGCATAAGAGCGGCGTTGAGTTCCGCCACTCAATACGCACTGCGGTAAAGCCTCCAAAACTGGGTGGAAATTAGGAAACGCAGTGTTTTAACACCTTAAAAAACTTGACGTATAGATACATTCTACTTCTACATACAAACAGACAAAATGTACAACGTCTTCCAAATATTGTCAATGTTAATTATCATTAACATTTATTATCATCACATAAGTTCCGAGAACGCACCTTCATTGAGCAACAAAACTAACAAAATTAAAAATGTAAGTTTACACAGTAATGGTACTACGTTATACAAAACTACCTTGTACGCTTGTTAGCCATGGTATCTATTCATTAGTACCTTTACTTATAACTATAAATTATATTAAAAAAAATACATTTTTTTTTAATTTGTATTTTTGTGTGTAATCTTTTAGGTTTTAAGAATATCGTATTAGGTTTTTTCTGGCTATATAAGACCATTGATAAATAGAAAACATAATATGAAAACAAAAAACTCTAAAATTATCCCAAGATAACTGTCGTAGTTGTTATCAATCACTGCAACAGTGCATGTGCAAAATTATATCTAAGTGAAAAAAAAAACCCCAATAAAACCCCAATAAAACGTTGAGTTCTGCCACTCAACACGCAATGCCTCCAGAATTCGGCAGAAAGTGGGGGACGGAGTGTCTTAACACTAGGTTCCCTCTACCTACCCTGCTGTGTGCGGGATACAGCGTGAAGCTAATTTATTTTTTTTTAATTTATAAAATATATAAAAATATGTTTAATTATATTAATTACATTTTAATTTATTTCACTTAAGAATATGTTATTAATCAACTACACTTCACGCCACCTCCAACGTTGAGAAACCTATTACACTTTTTCATTCATTTCTTTATTCTTGACATTGCATCATAATCTACATAAGCATAACATTGACACGAATTGTAGAAGAGACATCTTAAGCGTTGCTCAACTTAAGTATATGTATTATGGATAAATTATGGACTATCAAATTTTGTTTGTTTGAATAATGTAACAAACTAAATTTGGTAGTCAGTACCAAAAAGTAACTCAATTTTAGTTATATGAGAAATATTTCCTAATAATAATGAAAATAATAATTTTTAGTAAATTATGGGGCCTTCAAAAGATTTAATCAATGATAACATTTCTTTCCACCTTCACGCTACACACCGCATGTCGCAGGGTAGGCAGAGGGAGCCTAATGTTAAGACACTCCGCTGCCCACTACCCGTCGAATTTTGGAGACTGGTGTTGAGTGACGGAACTCAACACCGCGCTGTACAAGACACCAGAGCGAAAAAATTAAAATGTTAAATATTTCATTTTTTTCGAGTGGAAACCGAACGCACAACCTGTCGCGTCAACAGTGACACCCTCGTGCTTCTGCGCCACTACTGGCCTGACTGATAATATTTAACGGCAAATAAAAACTAAACGAATCTCATTTAATGATCAACTTTCTAACACAACAAATGCATCTTCCCGTCAATGGCTTGACCAGATAACCTTTTAACAGTGCACTTTCAGTGCAGCAATCGTTACACCACCGTTCGGCGCAGTCGACCTGTCACAGTCACTCGTGGTTTATTACGATCATACCTCTTACGGACTAAAGTTCACGTTTTTCCCTTTAGATAAAATAGATAAATTTTCTTTGTACTGAAGTTGGTATTTAGTTTATTATAATATTGCAAAACATTATACAGTAAAAGTGAGAAGGAATGCGAATGTTTATTTATTATATTGAAATTTTCTAAATTATTTTTTTTTTCAGCGTCACGCTGTATTCCGCATATAGTATGGTAAGCAGAGGGAACCTAGTAATGTGATATTCCGTTCCCCACCTTCCCCGCTGTGCTTATGTACCAGAGCAAAGAAATATTAATTCATTCCGTCGAATGACGATCGCGTTACACTCACACGCTTGTGCCTATGGGCCTCATATTCTATTATTAAGTTATGAATTTTCTTTACATCTATATCTGTATTTAAAGAAGAAATTTAAAATTAGTTAACATAATATTTCCATGAGGCCAGTCGTGGCGCAGTGGCACAAAGTGTGACTATAAAACCGATTGGTTGTGGGTTCGATCCCCACTCGATGAGATGAAATATTTACTTAAATTTATATATCCATTTCTTCGCTCTGGTGTCGAGGCAAAGCGCGGCGTTGAATCCTACCATTCAACACGCAATGCCTCCAGAATTCGGCAGAAAGTGGGGAACGGAGTGTCTTAACACTAGCCTCCCTCTGCCTACCCTGCTGTATGCGGGATACAACGTGAAGCTTTTTAACATAATATTTACTTCACAAACAACTTTAAAATTTCACAAAATAAATGTACTAGCTTATAGTTTACTTTACCCTTATTTTAGTACAACTCGCGTCACATCGTAGAAACAATCGCCATCGTCTCAATTTTACAGTTTACGCACAAGAGCGTATCGAGGGCATATTAGATCATGCCACACCTCTTAGATATACATACTAGTAAGATTTTTAATAATATTCACATAAAACAAATGATTAACCTAAAAATAATAAATCTTATTTTAAAGTTAAATTAACAAACATTATGTGCTAATACGTGCCAAATAAAAAAATAAATATTTAACAAATTCTAGTAAAAACATTAGGATACCCAGGAGGTATGAAGAGGTCGATGACAGTGGATAAGGCGAAAGAGGAACAGGGATAACAATAGGGAAACAGCGTGACACTAAGTTAAGTTAGATTAGTAATACTTTATTATAATAAAGAGAAAAAGAAAATCGTATGTTTAATAAAACATACGTCAAAGACAAACCAGTTATCAATAGCTCATACGTTGAAAGAAAGCTGAGAATCGATAAACAATTTCGTAGTGAAATCGAAATTAATTGCGTTCAAGGTAACTATCGATTGTACTTATTAATGATTTGTCTAAGTTTGAAAAATGTAAGGAAACTGTTTATTTTTTGTATTATAGTTTTAAAAATATTGTATTATAGGTCAATGGGAAGTATAAACTAAAAAGTAGACAAAGTTAAATTTACGGGCATATGCACTGATTTTTTACAAAATTGACTGTAAATATAAGTATGTAACAATAAGAGGGCAGTCGTGGCGCAGGGGCACAAAGTGTGACTGTAAAACCGACTGGTTGTGGGTTCGATCTCCACTCGACGAGATGACATATTTACTTAAATTTATATAATATTTCCATTTCTTCGCTCTGGTGTCGAGGCAAATCGCAGAGTTGAGTTCTGCCACTCTACACGCAATGCCTCCAGAATTCAGTAGAAAGTGGGGAACGGAGTGTCTTAATACTAGGTTCCCCCTGCCTACCCTGCTGTGTGGGGGAGGATACAGCGTGAAGCTGATTTTTTTTTTTTTTTATTTTATCCCTTTTCGGATTTCTTTCCTTTATTAGCATTGCAAGTTGTCACTTCGTACCAAATTCCATGACTGTAAGTCCACGGGAAGTACCCTCTTAGTTTTGGTTACGCGGTCAATTTCATACTAAATGCAGCAAAATCGATGCAAAAATATTTGATATAAATTTTAGCTCGATCCCTTACGTGATCTTGAGAGCGCCGGTCATACGAGGGTTCTTTTTTTAACTTTTGAGGTATGAAACTCTAAAAATATGATACGGATAGCAACTTGAATCACTACTTGTTATATTTTATCCTCACACATATTCTGTATTACTGTAAGATAGTGAAAGAGAAATAACTTCACTTAAACACTTCCTGCTAGTATGTGTTGGAACCTAACGCTTCGCTTCGTTGAACTTGTCCGAAGATACAAAAAAATAACACATTACACCTACAACTACATTTAAATTTAAACACAACAATTAAAATATAAAACTTTTAATTTTGTGTTCAATATAATAATAACAATAAAATAAATCAGCTTCACGCTGTATCCCGCACACAGTGCCTACCCTGCTGTGTGCGGGAACCTAGTGTTAAGACACTCGGTTTCCCACTTTCTGCCGAATTCTGGAGGCATTGCGTGTTGAGTGACAGAACCCAACGCCGCGCTTAACCTCTACACCAGAGCGAAGAAATGGAAATACAAATTTAAGTAAATATTTCATCTCCTCGAGTGGGGATCGAACCCACAACCAGTCGGTTTTACAGTCACACTTCGTGCCGCTGCGCCACGACTGGCCTCTATCGCAATATAATAATAATATGAAAATATTAAATATAATTGCTTCAACTTCTATGTGCGTTTAAAATTATCTTTCGTATTAACATTATACGTTTGCCGGTTCAAAACAAACTTGCAAGACTTTCCCTTATACTGTTAACATGCAATCTTAGAATAAACAACATTTCAATAATATAATCTTTAATATCAAGGCTGCCGATGCAACATTATACAGTTACCTTCTGTATATAAATGATCTGAAGGAAACTGCAGTTCGCATAATGTATTTTATTGAATGAATTATATATTACTAGGAGACGGAGGCCAGTCGTGGCGCCAGCACCACGAAGTGTGACTGTAAAACCGACTGGTTGTGGGTTCGATCCCCACTCGAGGAGATGAAATATTTACTTAAATTTATATTTTCATTTCTTCGCTCTGGTGCCGAGGCTAAGCGCGGCGTTGAGTTCTGTCACTCAACACGCAATGCCTCCAGAATTCGGGAGAAAGTGGGGAACAGAGTGCCTTAACTCTAGGTTCCCTCTGGCTAGCCTGCTGTGTGCGGGATACAGGGTGAAGCTGATTTTTTTGTTTATGATATATTACTATAAATATAAAATATACTAATACTGTTGAGCTCCACAGGAGTAGGCTTCAGAGCTTTTCACTGCTCCAGCTCAATATAGCAAATTATTTTTAAAGTTTTTTTCGAACTTGAATTTCTTGCTGTTAACCCTATTGGGGATTCCCTATTAGGGAAGAGGGTCAACTTCTAAAGAATTTACAAGCCCCGCGTGGCTGCTTGAGAGGATGTCAATTGCGACAAAGGCTCGAAAATCGGCTTGCGGCCGTCGGCCAATCGGGCTGGAGATCTCAAAAGAAGTGACTACCAACTTTTATCTATTTTAGTTACAAAGTTGGTTAATAGCCTATCTATATATAGTAGATACCTATCAAAGAACAATGTTGCCATAACACACTTGCTATATATAGTATGTTACAGATAAATATAACAAGTATAAGAAAACGTATAAACATTTAAACGTAGCAGGATTTGAACCCGCGCCTCTTTGAATGATATGTTGGTTGGTGGTACTAGTTGGTCAGAGCGCTTGGACGGTTTCCAAAGAGGCGCGGGATCAAATCCCGCTGCGTTCAAATTTTTATACGTTTCCTTAATAATTCTTTCCTAAATGTGGAATAACACTTTAAAAATTTTAAACGTATACAATAATAATGCAATGAAAGATGTATAAACATCACTGTAAACATCAGGTAGTGAAATGAAAATCTGCAATTTCCAAGAGTAAAGTACCTACATTTTATGATTCTTTAAGATTTTAATGACTCGCAATGAAGACACTGTGACACAGTTAGAGAATGACAATGATTGTACAATGTGTTTGTGATGATATCGAAAGGTACGTTATGTCTTACCTCCCTATAAAATGTTAAAAGATATTAAAAAAACATAAAATAGTAGGAATAAAGTTAATTATAATTATAATATATTTTACTGATAAAAAAAAAATCAAATCAGTTTCACGCTGTATCCCGCACACAGCAGGGAAGGCAGAGGCAACCTAGTGTAAGACACTCCGTTCCGCACTTTCTGCCGAATTCTGGAGGCATTGCGTGTTGAGTGGCAGAACTCAACGCCGCGCTTAACCTCGACACCAGAGCGAAGAAATGGAAATATAAATTTAAGTAAATATTTCATCTCCTCGAGTGGGGATCGAACCCACAACCAGTCGGTTTTGCAGTCACACCTCGTGCCGCTGCGCCACGAC
>JAAIXJ010000212.1:271670-288040 GCA_013403705.1 Heliconius hermathena
ATTAGAGGCCAGTCGTAGCGCAGCGGCACGAAGTGTGACTGTAAAACCGACTGGTTGTGGGTTCGATCCCCACTCGAGGAGATGAAATATTTACTTAAATTTATATTTTCATTTCTTCGCTCTGGTGCCGAGGCTAAGCGCGGCGTTGAGTTCTGTCACTCAACACGCAATGCCTCCAGAATTCGGGAGAAAGTGGGGAACAGAGTGCCTTAACTCTAGGTTCCCTCTGGCTAGCCTGCTGTGTGCGGGATACAGGGTGAAGCTGATTTTTTTGTTTATGATATATTACTATAAATATAAAATATACTAATACTGTTGAGCTCCACAGGAGTAGGCTTCAGAGCTTTTCACTGCTCCAGCTCAATATAGCAAATTATTTTTAAAGTTTTTTTCGAACTTGAATTTCTTGCTGTTAACCCTATTGGGGATTCCCTATTAGGGAAGAGGGTCAACTTCTAAAGAATTTACAAGCCCCGCGTGGCTGCTTGAGAGGATGTCAATTGCGACAAAGGCTCGAAAATCGGCTTGCGGCCGTCGGCCAATCGGGCTGGAGATCTCAAAAGAAGTGACTACCAACTTTTATCTATTTTAGTTACAAAGTTGGTTAATAGCCTATCTATATATAGTAGATACCTATCAAAGAACAATGTTGCCATAACACACTTGCTATATATAGTATGTTACAGATAAATATAACAAGTATAAGAAAACGTATAAACATTTAAACGTAGCAGGATTTGAACCCGCGCCTCTTTGAATGATATGTTGGTTGGTGGTACTAGTTGGTCAGAGCGCTTGGACGGTTTCCAAAGAGGCGCGGGATCAAATCCCGCTGCGTTCAAATTTTTATACGTTTCCTTAATAATTCTTTCCTAAATGTGGAATAACACTTTAAAAATTTTAAACGTATACAATAATAATGCAATGAAAGATGTATAAACATCACTGTAAACATCAGGTAGTGAAATGAAAATCTGCAATTTCCAAGAGTAAAGTACCTACATTTTATGATTCTTTAAGATTTTAATGACTCGCAATGAAGACACTGTGACACAGTTAGAGAATGACAATGATTGTACAATGTGTTTGTGATGATATCGAAAGGTACGTTATGTCTTACCTCCCTATAAAATGTTAAAAGATATTAAAAAAACATAAAATAGTAGGAATAAAGTTAATTATAATTATAATATATTTTACTGATAAAAAAAAAATCAAATCAGTTTCACGCTGTATCCCGCACACAGCAGGGAAGGCAGAGGCAACCTAGTGTAAGACACTCCGTTCCGCACTTTCTGCCGAATTCTGGAGGCATTGCGTGTTGAGTGGCAGAACTCAACGCCGCGCTTTGCCTCGACACCAGAGCGAAAAAATGGAAATATAAATTTAAGTAAATATTTCATCTCATCGAGTGGAGATCGAACCCACAACCAGTCGGTTTTACAGTCACACTTTGTGCGACTGCGACTGGCCTTCTGATTGGATTTTACTGATTAAAATTAAAAACATATATATATACTGACTGGCATCGATTTTACCATATATTTATATGTAATTAATATACATAAAAATACAAAAACGTATATAAAAATAAAAAAATATAATGTAGTGTAATTTTACACTACATTATATTCAAGCAAGGAAGTCAAATAATCGTTAATATGGTGATCTAACCTCCATCATCTAATTCTATGTATATAAAATCTATCAACAAACATTCAGTTTGTTAGTTATTTGTATAAACAAACAATAAATGAATAAAGATCAAGTCAGGATGTGGTGCATTAAAATAATTGTGGCGCCATACCACCCTAAAAATAAATTTAATGACGTATCGTAAACGAGTTCAGAAAGCCTTACATCATAAGCCGTATTATATAGGAAATTCGGTAGAACTATGTTAAATGCTAAATTATTATTGATTGAAGCCTTGTTTATGTTAAAATATATATTCAGGTCAATAATTTAGATATTTTTTGAGGCCGTCGTGGCGCAGCGGCATAAGGGCGACTGTAACGCGACGGTTGTGGGTTCGATTCCAATTTGAAGGAATGAATTATAATTTATTAATATTTTCATTTCTTTGGTTTGTCACCAAGGCGTTGACTTTTGCCATTAAACACGCAAGGCCTCAAAAAATGCGGTGGAAAGTGAGGAACGGAGTATCTTAAGACTAGGTTACCTCCGTCTACCCTGCTGTGTGCAGAATACAGGAGTGACGCTAAAAAAAAAAAATAGGATTAACATAGTTAACTTAAGAAATTAAAAACAAACTCGTTTATTTAGTTTAAATATGTAACATATTTCCTTACTCCACTTAAACATTCAACAATATCGTACACGAACATAAAATGAAACTATAACGGTTCACACAGATAAAACTTTACACGTTAAAGCTAAGCTTCTATAAAACTTGTCAAGAAATAAATCTTTCCAATCCCTTCTTCGAACAACGAAATGGAAACAAGAATAGAATAAGTTAATATATCTATTTCCTACAGTATAAGCAATACGAAATGTTGGATTACTATAGAGATTGATAGTGCACTTTCTACTATACTTTATTATATTGAAATGTAAACACATAATGTAACCTTTGAATTCAACTCTAACAGCCTTTAGTACTTTGATCTTACTTATTCTTATATTAGTATGTAATAGTATAATGAGGTAATTGAATAGTAAAACGAGCGTGCCGCCTGTAAACGCGATAGGTTGTGGGTTCAATACCCACTCGGGGAAATGAATTATTATGTGTCTTCTAAAACACAGTGTTAGAGTGAAGAAGTCATCCGTGATTTTAGTCTATGGTACTACAAACTTACCCATCTGTCCATAGATTATCTACTCTTGGCACCCGCAGGCGCCACCTACCCTGACGGTTGGCGCGAAAACATCTGTCAACTCATAGTCTTCACGTTTCATTCAATCACCAGCAAGTCCTACTTGCTAACACTGTGTTTTATCCAACACATAATAATTGTTTTGTTGTAATGCAAAACAGTTATATTATGTGTCTTCTAAAACACAGTGTTAGAGTGAAGATCTGTTTGTTATCTGCTAGTGTCAAGTAAAAATGCTATGTTGATAAGAAAAAGCAAATTATTATATAACATTTATTAATTATCATATTAAAAAATTTTGATTCAAATAAAAATACTAATCAAACTTAAAAGTCAGTAATCAAACTTAAAAGCGTATCTGTAATCAAATCTAGAATAACAAATATAGAATTATCCTTAAAAAATAATAATAATAACAGTATGTAATCCTCAAAAATTCAACAAAATATTAATGCAGAAATTGCACAAAAATAATAAAACTTTCTCTCATGAGATCCATACCAATAACTTCTTCGTACTAAACTTGCAAATTATTAAAAATAAAAAACAAATAAAAAATTAACTAAAATCAAAAACAGCTCTTGTCATAATTCAATTAAATACTTGAAAAATTATCAAAAAGTAAGTCAGCACTTGTATGTCTATCTGCTGATTCTATTTTACGACAGTAAAATTTTCTAAAGGTATGAAAACTCTTCCAGTTTCCTCTTTTTAAAATTTCTTCGACTGGGTGATTCTCAAACCAGCCCCTAGAGGCAACTGCACTACGTATAATACCAGGAGGTGCACTGATATTTATATCTTTAAAAATACTTTTAATCCAACCACCTATAATTGTTCTAGAAGCCGGTCTTACTGCACCCTTTATAGTAACAAATAAGCTTGTGATGTTGTTCTCTACTAATCGTCTACTGTTAGTCAACTGAATCAGTTGTCTAATATGTTTCACTGGACATATCATGTCATTATCATGTGTTAACAACACCCAGTCTGACTGTCTATGAGTGCTAGTATCAGTCTTAGAACCAAATCTTGGATGCAAAACAATTCTATCATGTTGTTCAGAATAATGTTCACCTGATATATCCAACAGCGTCAAATCATGAATTCTTCGCCCTGAAGCCAGTAATAATATTAAGGCAGTTCTACGAGAAACATCAAATAATGTATTTAAAAATGATCTTTCTTGTAGCCAATCAAACAGAAGTTTAATATCAAAAACTGGTGGCTTTTGTACATGAGGCCTAGCTAGAGAAATAGCTTTCAAAATTTGTTGAACAAAAAAATTTTTTGAAAATGACTCATTTGATGTAGCACAATAAGTTGAAATAGCTGACTTATGGAGTAAAATTGTATTATATGCTAATTTGTCCTTTAAATAAAGCTTAGCTAAAAATCTAGCTACACTATTGCCATTTGGTGCCCTAGGGTCTATGCCCTGCTCTACACACCAATCTATCCATCTTTGTATAGGTCTCTTATAAGTCATAAGTGTANTATAATAATTTGCTTTTTCTTATCAACATAGCATTTTTACTTGACACTAGCAGATAACAAACAGATCTTCACTCTAACACTGTGTTTTAGAAGACACATAATATAACTGTTTTGCATTACAACAAAACAATTATTATGTGTTGGATAAAACACAGTGTTAGCAAGTAGGACTTGCTGGTGATTGAATGAAACGTGAAGACTATGAGTTGACAGATGTTTTCGCGCCAACCGTCAGGGTAGGTGGCGCCTGCGGGTGCCAAGAGTAGATAATCTATGGACAGATGGGTAAGTTTGTAGTACCATAGACTAAAATCACGGATGACTTCTTCACTCTAACACTGTGTTTTATCCAACACATAATAATTGTTTTGTTGTAATGCAAAACAGTTATATTATTTATTAATATTTTCATTTTTTCGCTCGAAAATTCGGCGGAAAATGGAGGACGGAGTGTCTTAACACTAGATTCTCTCTGCATATCATGCTATAAGCGGGATAAAGCGTAAACCTGAAAAAAGTATATTATAGTAGCTTATAATATTAAAATTTACTTATGAATTTTCATACAAGTCATTTTTTTATTAAAAAAGGGAAGCATTAAGAGAACCAAGTATCAGCGTAACACGTTTTTCAATTTTCCTCTGAAATTGAAACATTGCGTAAGAACTTGCGAAACTCAACACCGCGGTTTGTCTTACAAAAGCTAGGAAGGGGGTCAATAAATAAATATATATAAAACAAATACTCCATGATAGAATAATTACATTAGCCTTTACAAATAAGCTCACTACAACGCAACGTGAAAAAGCCAACCTTTGACTTGAACCATGTAACATCGGCGAAGTGAAGGTTATTGATATTTTAATATCTCACTACAAGTTAGGAAGTAAAGTATAAGTTTTAATAGTACAAAGGTTGTTCCATTTAACCAAACAATAATAACAATAATATACATATATTAAATATATAGTCCCAAATAAAACTTATTTGAAAAAGTTAAATATTAATTTAGTAAGTTCTAATAAAACATTATGAGATTATTTATTTTTAAATAATCAGCTTTACGCTGTATCCCGCACACTACACTAGTGTTAAAACACTCCGTTTCCCACTTTCCGCCGAATTCTGGAGGCATTGCGTGTTGAGTGGCAGAACTTAACGCCGCGCTTAGCCTCGACACCAGAGCGAAGAAATGGAAATATAAATTTAAGTAAATATTTCATCTCCTCTAGTGGGGATCGAACCCACAACCAGTTTTACAGTCACACTTCGCGCTGCTGCGCCACGTCTGGCCTCATTATTTATTTATTTATTTCTAAAAGATTTTTATTATTTTCAAAAGAATTGCATTAGCAATTCTAATATACATATATTAAATATAAAATCTTACTATTAAGTAAGATTTTATATTTTTCACTGCGACGAGGGCGCAGATGTCGATTGTAAGGTATTTCGTGTCAACAAACATTGCAACACGCCCGAGAGCAGATAAGAAATGTAGGCTAGCACCTTACTTAGCGCAACGTTGTTTGAAACAAAACGTTCGAATCGAGCGTTGTAAATATATTGATTTGCTTTCAAATTCTTTTTTAGGTAGGTTAAGAATGTGGTTTCATATAAATAGATCGGCTTCACGCTGTATCCCGCACACAGTAGAGTAGGCACCGGAAACCTACTGATAAGACACTCCGTTGCTCTTTTTCCGGCAAATTCTGGGGGATGTGCGTTTTGATTGGCGGAACTCAACGCCGCGCTTTGCCTCCACGTGTGATAGAAGAAATGAAGATATAAACTTAAATAAATATTTCATATCCCCGAGTGGGGATCGAACCCACAACCAGTCGCGTTGACAGTCACACACTTGCGTCACGACTGGACTCAATAAATTGTTCTATATAAGTAGATTTTATTTAACTTTTACGTTTCAATTGCACTTTTAAATAATCGACAAACGAAACGTCTAAACGTGATTTCAAGAAAATAAATTATCAACAAAATGCTTATATATAGTCAGTTAGCTTATGAATCTGTATTCATTTTATAAACCTTATTCATATACATATAAATCAAAACAATAATGCATTTTTCATGGAAATATCAGGTTTACTAAATAGCACGTGACTGGTTTATATGGTAATAGTAACTGTAAGCCATTGAACGATTCTCATAAACGTTCACACGAATATATAAGAACTGTGTCATCCCATATACTGTTTTTACAATTTGTGAGAACCTAGTTAACTTCTATAAAATTTCCAATACAGGTATACAATACACTTTGACATTAATAGAAATAAAGATAAAGTAAATTACAGTTAATAACTTCCTATTCATTGTGACTGTCGTGGCGCACAAACGTGGGACGGTACAAGACGGTTGCGGGTTCGATTCCCACTCGGCGGAATTATTATTTATTAATATTTTAATTTCTTCGCTCTGGCACCCAGACCAAGTATAGGCATTTTGTTTCGCCATTCAACACGCAATGCCTCGAAAATACGACGGGAGGTGGGGAACGGAGTGTCTTAACACTAGGTTCCCTCTGCCTAATGTCTGTATACAATGTGAAGCTAAAAAAATTGAACAGCCTTAGATAAGTTTTTAATAAAAATTAGATCATTGTTCAATCGTCTATAGGCACCATTGAATTTTAAATTGCTATCCGAATACCCCGCTTCTCGTCCCACTTACGCCAATCTTAATAATTCTATTCGATTGTACTCTCTGTTTGGATTGCCTTAATTCTTATCTATGTTGATAGAAAGTGGAGGATTCCGGGTCAAAAGAATGTATATTGTTCACTTTTTGCCAGTTTAATGAAAGTGTGTACCGCACTGTACATAGTATCAACCTGTATGTATAGCTCATCTCGATCTTGTAGATAATTTCATAATCACATTTTTTCTAGTAAATATATCTAAAATTGGCCATAGTTTCAAACACGTATTTAACGTGATTCGTAGCAACTCGCGTAACTTAGACGTATAAACATTTTACTAATATAAACTTAATATTTTTTACATTGTTTTTTTTTAACTTTACGCTGTTTCACGCATATAACAGGTTGGTACAGGATTGGCAGAAGAAACCTGGGAATTTTCCCAGTAAAACATTTCAGTTTCCCACTTTCCGCTAATTCTGGAGGCATTCCGTGTTAGTGGCGGAAATCAACGTCGCGCTTAGCCTTGTTACCATAGAGACGTAATGAAAATATTGAATATTTAATTATCTAATGAACATAAAAAACATAAATTTAAATAAATATTTTATTTATTCGAGTGGAGATCGGACTCACAACCAGTCTGTTTCCAGTCACACATTTGTGTCCCTGCGCCATTGTTTTTATGAAGGTAATTTCAATCGTAATTACTATTTGACAACCTACATTGCTTATATATTAATATGCTATATATATTTACTAAGAATCTTTAAAGAATCTCTTAAGAATAAGTTCTGAAGATACATCTCACGATAGCTCGAGACATGGCAAATAACCGGATATGACAGATCGTGTACCTACATGACGCTATGCGAAAATACGTGACAATCATTTAAATACTTTTAATGCTTTAATATAGAGTTTCAAAACATTGTCAACAATATAAAAGTGAAATAAAATGAAATAGTTAGAGGCCAGTCGTTGCGCTAAGGTACTAGCGTGTGACTGTAAAAGCGACAGGTAGTGCGTTCGATTCCCATTTGAGGAAATTAAAAATAAAATATTTTCAATTGTTTGCTCTGGTGGCGTTGGGAACACGCAATGTCTTCAGAAATTCGGCGGAGAGTGAGGAGGGAAGCGTTTTAACTCTAGGCTCAGTTTGCTTACTCTGCCACCTGCGGGATTCAGCGTGAAGCTGAAACAAAATGAACTAAGGAAATAGGTTCTACAAAACTAACTTAACTTTGTTAATAAAAAACATCAGAATGCATCTTAAAATTGTTTGAAAAATGTATCTAAATATTAAAACTCACGCAGCAGACGTGATATAATATAATTTAAGAAACATAGTTTATACACTATATACTATATAGTGTAAAAACGTAATACTTTAAGATAAACTCGATTCTATCTCTAGACCACTTCGACTTCCTTTAAAAAAAAGAGTAATTAGCGAGTAAGGTGCGGTTGACCGAATTTAACGTTGCTAATTTCACTTTCGTACATACAGTAAACGAAATAAACGCCTACGATGGAACGTACGTGGCAGTTTATCGTGCATAGCAATCAATACAGGCCAGTCGTGGCGCAGCGGCACGAGGTGTGACTGTAAAACCGACTGGATATGGGTTCGATCCCCACTCAAGGAGATGAAATATTGACTGAAATTTATATTTCCATTTCTTCACTCTGGTGTCGAGGTTAAGCGCGGCGTTGAATTCTGAAAGTGGAGAACGGAGTGTCTTAACACTAGGTTCCCTCTGCCTACCCTGCTGTGTGCGGGATACAGCGTGAAGCTGATTTGATTTTTTGATTGTAGCAATCAATACACGACACGATCTTTTAAAATTTGATCTATATTTTTTTTTTGACTTTCACGCTCTATCCCGCATACAGCAAATTAGGCAGAGAAAATCTAATGTTAAGACGGTATATCCCACTTTCGCCGAAATTTCAAGGCATTAGGTGTTTCAAATAACGGAACTGAACGCAACTGAACTATAAATAAGAACATATTATGACTTTATTAACTTTAGCAATTGTCTTATGCCATTCATTTGTCTAAATATATTAATAATGCTTTCACTTTCGAGCTATTAGATAATAATTTGAGCACGTATCGTACGAACATACATACGTACATACTGTTGAGTTTATTTGATAATCTACGTATAGCAAGAAGATTGTTCAAATAATGAATATATTATTAGGATATTATGAGAATAAAGTGTATATTACTATATTTTTACTGTGTAAACCGTTTCAAAGTAAATATGTTATATATATTTTTGTGTATATGACACTCTAGGACATAAGTAAGTATTAATAACACCATAAAATATGACCAAAATTTGGGGATTTAGACGACAATTCAGATAGATAGAAGAACCTCATGACCCATAATTTATGCCTTTCCCATATATTAGTCCAAAATGGTAATATTTTGATTTATATTTGCACGTGTCGAATTTGAGGCCAGTAGTGGCGCAGCCGCACGAAGTGTGACTGTAAAACCGACTGGTTGTAGGTTCGATCCCACTGAAATATTTACTTAAATTTATATTTCAATTTTCTTCGCTCTGGTGTCGAGGTTAAGCGCGGAGTTCTGCCACTCAACACGCAATGCCTCAAGAATTCGGCAGAAAGTGGGGAACGGAACGCTTAACACTAGATTCCCTCTGCCTACCCTGCTGTGTGCGGGATACAGCGTGAAGCTGATTTATTTATTTTTCGATTCATATTTGCATGTACAGGTTCACGTTGATATCAAACGCTTCTACAGAACTGGCATTAATTATATTAAACGAACAGGCTATTATTTAGCATAGCATTGAATACGAATCGTATTGAATTATAGATGTGACAATACCCCGATACATCGATTAGGCCCTTTCAACGAGAGCCCATTGAAATTCGAAAGTAAAATCTAGATCAGGATTACCATTTCAGTTTCGATTTTATACAATCAACATTTAATAGGAAAACGTTCTCTATTCCAATGGTGAGTGAGTCGTTAATTGTGTAGCGCGACAGGTGAAAATGAGGCGTGTTATATCGCGGGTCCCATGCTGTGAACAATACCTTTGCGAAAATTATTTCGAAGCTGATTCACTTTCGCCTTAATAAATCATTTTGGACGTTAGTGATAGATTAGCTAGAGTAAAGTGGTTGTATGCTATGTGAACTACAGAATATATTAATATTATATTATGGTATTGTATTTATCTACTTAAATTCTAATAGTACATAGAAATTTTATGATGCGTTATATAAACAATGTAATCTATATTTTATAATCTGTGGGGCTAAATGGTGGGATTGTAAAAAAATGTTATGTCATATCAAAAAAAATTTTTAGAAATATAATTTAATGTTATATTGTAAGTAAATATTTTAAAAACAGCATAAAGTAGAATAATAAACATAAAAACAAGTTAAAGAAAATTTCTTAAGTAAATTTGATTATATTCACTTCTAGTAAAATTGTGCTAGTATCTTATAAACAGGAAAATCTCTACAAATATAATAAAGCAATCAACAAACCGAAAGTGTAAGTTATATTTTCGAGTCACTACAAGTTACAGACCACTTTAATTTACATTAATGACTAGGAATTGATTTAACCAAGCCAGTTTAACTATTTATACTAGGTAACTAGCCAGAAGGCTGTTAGTTACAACGACATGGTTAAATTAATAGCATTATACATATATCTGTCAACGGCGTCCCCGATCGCACTGTATCTCGCTATGAAGACATAATTATAGTAACGATGGAATTTTCATCTTTGGAGAAAGCAAACATTTCTCTGCTTTCTTCGTCACGCCATAAAATATGTATTGGAAGAAACAACAATAGTAATTCACTATAAAATGTATTAAATGTAATTCTAGATGATGTTGTGAGGCAAGTCGTGGCGTAGTAGCACAAGCGTGTGACTGTAAACGGGTTGTGGGTTAAAGCGCGGCGTTGAGATCCGCCACTCAACACGCAATGCCTCTAAAATTCGACGGCATATGAAGAGTGGAATGTTCTAAGAATAGGCTCCTTCTGCCTACCCAGCTAAATGCGGGAAACAGCGTGAAATTATATTATAATAGTTATTGATATGCTTTTGAAGAATTTTTGTTAAATATTTTATATTCTATTAAAGATTTTTGTTGTTTCATTCGTAAGGTCTTAAAGAAAGTCCTCTTTAGCTTCACACTGTACCCGGCAGCAGGGTAAGTGCTTAGTGTTAAGACATTCCCTCTATATTTACATCTGTGTATTTTCTAGACATTACGCGTTGAGTGGCGGAACTCATCGCCGCGCTTGTCTTGTTCTGTCAACAATATATAAAAATAATCTATTTCTCCAAATACGAGCGCGAACTCACAACGGTCTCGGAAATAAGTTACAGAGGAATTATTAAAATGTTGTTCGCAATATTATGTTGAGTTAGTAAGCGATAAAAATCAGTATACATTTAATAATTGTAATATATTACAGGCATATTACAATAATTAAATGTATACTGATTTGTATTGTATTGTATTGAAACTGGGTAGTGGTTTATTATAGTAATTATAAAGACTGGAATATTCAGCTTCACGCTGTATCCCGCACACAGCAGGGTAGGCAGAGGGAAACTGGTGTTAAGACACTCCGTTCCCCACTTTCTGTCGAATTCTGGAGGCATTGCGTGATGAGTGGCAGAACTCAACGCCGCGCTTATCCTCAACACTAGAGCGAAGAAATGGAAATATAAATTACTGAACTGAACTAAACTGGAATATTCATATATAAGAAAATGCACACACATAAAAAAACTATTACCTAATATGTTAATACATAGAATATTTTAGTCTTAATTTGTTTTGATAGTATAGCATCTGTAATTTACGTTTCCTTGATTTGTATATTGTCCTCACTCATCTTACGATATTTTCGATACCTATATTACTTATTTTTTGTCTATTATGTAAAAACTAAGAGCGGGAAACAAACTAGTTTAGTGATAAGTTATCAAGTCTCATCATAATTGTAACTCGAATCCCGTTCGACGAACAGTCCAACAGTCCAACAGTGACACACATCGATAAGAGAAGAGGTAATTAATCAGCCGGTCTCGGGAAAAAAACCTTAGAAGTTACGTCGGTCCTCGCCATATGACCAAAGACCATATGTGGTCGAAACGAGTTAGCGGTCTCAGTAAGAAAAGTTTTTCAATAAGTAGTTACCTTATACACAGAAATTTATTTCTATATTAATTTAAGAAAAATCAAAGACGTCAAAGGCGTCAAGTATGCGCAACGTTGTAGGTTCGAATTCCACACGGATGATTGAAATATTAAATATTTTTATTTTATCGCTTTAACAAAGTAAAACGCGGCACTGAGTTCCGCCACTCGACAAGCAATGCTTTGCTTTGCTATTTAGGTCTAAAGCATGTTTTCATCCCGACTTAAAGAACAGTTAATGATTTGCGATTTAAGGAAACATAAAGAAGAGAGAACATAAAGTTACACATTCTATACACTATTATTCGATCATTTATAGCGAAAATATTGTATTTATAAAAAAAAATCAAATAAATCAGCTTCACGCTGTATCCCGCACACAGTAGGGTAGGCAGAGGGAACCTAGTGTTAAGACACTCCGTTCCCCACTTTCTGCCGAATTCTGGAAGCATTGCGTGTTGAGTGGCAGAACTCAACGTCGCGCTTAACCTCGACACCAGAGCGAAGACATGGAAATATAAATTTAAGTAAATATTTCATCTCCCCGAGTGGGGATCGAACCCACAACCAGTCGGTTTTACACCTCGTACCGCTGCGCCACGACTGGCCTTAACATTGTATTTGCTAAATAAATAAACTTTTTTTGATCAAATTAATCCTACGCAAGCATTATAAGCCCATTGGAAAGCTACCGCCGAAGCGGAAGGTAATTCTATTGAGAAGAATAAGCGAGAAGTCAACTACTTATTAAGTATAAACTTTACTAATTTATAATATTCTTATAACAACAATGTGACTTTCCCGTGAGATCGTGAACAGTATTTAATTATAAACATTAAATTCATTATAATATTTTTGAATACAATTATATGGTTTGTTTCAGTGTGTTATATAACAATTAGTATTTCGCGAAATTGTGGTGTGTATGGTAATCTCAAAAATATAGTCAAGTGCTAGTAGGACTCACTAACCGAGGGTTCCGTACCCATTTCAGAATTATAGTGCAATTTATAAAAGTTGACAAATTTAAGTTTTCAGGCGTTTACATTAATTTTATATAAAATAAACCACATACTGACATAAAAAACCCTGCAGGTTTTGATTACATGGCTATTTACGATTTGATGCAAAATGCCGTAAGAACGATGCATAAATGCTCATATCTTTTGATTGGGTTGATTTTTTTCTGTACTCAAAGGAACCGCAGATCTAAATATATGATATTAATTTCAGCTTGATACTTCCACGCGATCCCGCGATAACTGTTCTTGACAGACGGACGATAAAGTTATTATATATAAGGTTCCGTTTTCACCTTCTGATGTACGGAACCCTAAAAATAATGATCTTAGGAGCAAGCTACACCGCCTTTTATGCAGCGTATAGTTCAATGTGTTACAATATAATGCTGATGAAATCGACGATTAAATCACGTAGGTACGTAATATAACATTGCTTCGCATATGAAGTACCCACTTGTGTTTATAAATTAAATATATATAAAAAGTTAATTGTTAATTTACAATTTTTCAATCACAGCAGCATACTGGTGCTGGTAATGTAGGTGCTGAATAGTGATTTGGCAGAACTAGGTGATTACCTGTCGGGTAGTAAAAAATACTTCTTTCCATTTCGTTATAAATTAAATTGATTGACAAGCCGAATTTATGATAATGAAGTTTTACTATCTTTGTCACCTAAAAAAAGTAATGATCACATATATAGAATATTTTAAAATTATATACAGGGTGTTTAGTAGATAGATAGACAAACTGATACAAGTGATAGAGGCAGGCTCTCCCCTCCTCATAGAATAGAACCAGAAATTAAGATTATAAACGAGACCAGTATATATAATAAAATTTAATGCTGCAATAAATATCAAATATTACTACACATAGACACTGGTAGTACTTATGTGAGGATGTCTTGAGGGAATTTCATTAATTTGAAAATAAATTATGTTATATTTTAAAAATAATAGTTAGGATAAGATTTACTTGGGGCTCATCGAAAAATGCCAAAGTAAGGATGATTTCAAAAGGAAAGGACCATAATTTTTTTAAACTTTTACGTTTTCAAACGTTATCACCCAATAAAAAAAATACAATATTCAGGCGGCTACATGTTACATAATTAAATAAGGCACAGATCAGAGATAATAAAAATACCAAACGTCAGCGTTTTGCATGTTTGTCACATGCAAAAAATATTTTTCGAGCATTTTATAGCGTATATTTGGTATAAAGATATATTTTTGAATGGCCAATATCTCGGAAACGGTAAAGTTCCAGGGTAAAAAAATCGGAATTGATCTCCTGAATCACCGTTATCAGTTTGTCTATATATCTACCAATCATCCTGTATAATTGAAGTTTATACAGAAGTTTACCGAATCTAAAATAAGCGCTCATATCAGCCATAATATAATTTCACTGACCGTCCGAATTGCAAATAGTCCTAAGACATAATTTACAACTTTATCACCGACTTAGAATCACCAAGTCCAGGCTTGTAAAACCATTATTTTTCACTTAACCCGGCACTGATCCAGTCTAGATAAGCTAACAAGCCCGTGATCGAGTACACCCGTAACGGGCTCATAATAACACTTATTTAACATTATCCGTATTTACTCATACAATTCGAAACATTTAGATCAATTTCATAGATTAAAATATAGAGGAAAATGTTACATAACGTGGTTTTTTAATATATTTTCGAGGATATATTTATTTACATTTATATTTTCATTTTTTCGCTCTGGTGTCCAGGCAAAGCGCGACGTCGAGTTCCCCCACTCAACACGCAATGCCTCCAGAATTCAGCAGAAAGTAGGGAACGGAGTGTCTTATCACTAGGGTCCCTCTGCCTACCCTGCAGTGTGCGGGATACAGCGTGAAGCTGATTTAAAATAAAAAAATGGGATAATATAAAAAAGAATCATATAACAAATCTTAATACAAAAAATGTTCGCCATTACAAAAAAAATAGAATACAGACAAGAACCGCCGCTTAACCAAACACAACAATGAATCTCCAAAGAAATAATATCAATTAGACGTTTCACACTTTGAAAAGATTAACCGGTCGAAGTCGTTAGTAGTTGGAGCCGGCCATGTTTTCACAACACTTCAATAAACTTGTTTGTCAACAAACAGCAACTGCGGTGTGAAAGATAGCTTTTTACTTTAAATATGAAAATGTATTTACTGTCTGATGATGTCTATCATAATTATTAATAATGATTTTTTAGCGCCACGCTGTATCCCGGATACAGCAGGGTAGGCAGAGGGAACATAGTGTTAACCTGTTAACTGGGTATGACGAAATATTTCGTCATGGAAATAAATCTATATATATTGAACGCATTACGTTCTACGTTGTTCTTATCTATTAAATCTTAAAGTGGTTATATATATGCCATCATATTGTCGATGCGTCATGAATTTTCATGTTCTTGTAATCTCTCACTTGACCGCTATTAACGGGAAAACGGGCGCTGCATGATCTATACTTCGAGCTGCCACAATTTGGTGCATTTTAGCATCTTACATGTTAGTAATAACTTTCTAATTTGAAAATTCTTATTGTGAATTTCAGTGTTTTACATATTTTTATTACTCGTAATAATAACTTTATGACTTAAGTATTTTTTATTTTCTAAATATATGGCTAAAACTTATTTTGAGAAAGAAAACTGCGAAATAATTATTATAATTTTTTCAATAAATTCCTTGTACATTGAATACATTTGAATTATAAAATATTTTATCAAAATAAATAAAAACCATAAGTTAAAAACGATATTCCTTTATTATTTGAAGTGTGATATTACTTATCGCTGCGAAGAAAAAGTCCCCATTCTGAAACGAGTTGAGCAATAGCTAATTCCCCGGTTAACAGGTTAATAATTTGATTTCTTTCAGTGGGGATCGAACCTACAACCTTTCTCATTTACAGTCTCATGCTTCTGCTCCTGCGCCACGACTGTCCTGTAGGAAGGATAATATTTAATATTAAAATTATATTACATTAATTGCGGTGATCATTTTTGACCACTTCATAAACAATTTATCCGGAAAATCGATAATGTAATATACATATAACAAGATTGTCGAAAATTGGTGCGTAAGGTTATTCGGATAG
>JAAIXJ010000212.1:289194-310834 GCA_013403705.1 Heliconius hermathena
TATATATATGTATGTATATATATATATATATATATATATATATATATATATATATATATATATTTAAGATATTGATATTTTTGACAAATTTAGGTTCCATTATGGTTTTGGGTTCAAATCTCATTAGAAAAAATGTTTATAAAAATATTAAAAATATCGTTTGAAATTTAGGGGCAAAATGTGGGATGTAATGCATAAAAATAAAACATATTTCGAAAAAGTAATGATTACAATAGACTTCATATTTCATTTAAAACTAGATCGAAACTTATCGAAAGTGTTAAGAAAAGGATTTTAAATACATTAAACACTGTTTCTTACTATGTAACTAAGTGCCCTGCAATCTTACATATAAACTTCACCTGGGTGTTACGTGTAATTACTAGGAAGCTGTGAGTAATTACCTCTTAAGGAAATTACATCGCCTAACAATACTTGCCTGAGCGACCATAAGTCACGATGGAAAGTGCCCCATCTTTATTGACCCTCAAATTATCTTGAGTAACTTCAACTGATGCCAGTCGTGGCGCAGGGGCGCAAGCGTGTGACTGTCAACGCGAGAGGTTGCGGTTTCGATTCCCGCTCGAGGTAATGTACCATTTAATGTTTTCATTACTTCGGTCTTGAGTCGAGGCAAAGCGCGACGTTGAGTTCCGCCACTCAACACTCAATGCCTCATGAATTCGGCGGAAAGTATAGAGCGGAGTGTCTATACTAGAGTCACTGTGCCTACTCCGTAAATTGAAATTAAATTCAATTAAGCCTTTTTACATTAAATAAATGTAATAAAATACATAAGACTTAATAGTACAAGAGAAATGAGAATAATTACAGACCCAACTTATCTTAACTGTTAGATACCATTGCAAGCGTCTAATTTACTATTATCGTTATTACATGTTTTATTTGTTGCTTTATAATAAAATTGTAATAAACATAAATAGATATCTGTGTTTTACAGTTACAATTGTAAATCGTCAAGAAGTTAAATATTTTTTTAAGTATGGAAGTCTTTTTATAAATAAAACTAAATGTCATCTTTTTCTTTATAATATTAACAAAAATAACAGTAGTCGAGATAAATAAATCTTATTTGAGTTATTATAGAACAAAAAGGATAAGGCCAGTCGTGGCGCAAGGGCACAAAGTGTGACTGTAAACGTGATTGGTTGTGGGTTCGGTCCACAATTGAGGAAATGAAATATATATTTATATTTATAATTGCATTTCTTCATTCATATGTCAAGAAAAAATATGCGGTGTTGAGTTCCACCACTCAGCACGCAATGCCTCCAAAATTCGGCACAAAGTGGGGAACAGAGTGTGAATACTAGGTTCCCTCTGCCTACCCATGTGTGTGCGGGATACAGCATGGAGCTGATTTGATTTGATTTTGACAAAAGATATGGATAAGGACTAAAGTAAAATGTTTTCTTGGTCCTGGCATTCCTAACAATATTTTTAATTTCCGGGTCATTGAAGTTTTTGATTCTAATTTTTACAAAAACAACCAGGAAGTCGTGAATTTTATGTAAGTTTTATGAATTAAATGAAAAACCGGATACATCAATATGAAGACCATGCACAGTGATGAATCAGTTTATAGTTATCGCAACCCACAAACGGACGTCCGCTGCACCACTTATATGGCGATGTTGATGCGTCTTATTATATTACGACGGCAATAAAGTATGTATATAGGTAAGCATCTATTTGTTTGAAATAATTTAAATATATATGACTATACTATTATTATTCAAATGTATTTCAGACATGTAAAGTAAAATTAAAGGTGATATAAATGTAAAATAAATTAAAAAAAAATCAGCTTCATGCTGTATCCCGCACACAGCAGGGTAGGCAGAGGGAACCTAGTGTTAAGACACTCCGCTCCCCACTTTTTGCCGAATTCTGGAGGCGTTGCGTGTTGAGTGGCAGAACTCAACGCCGCGGTTTGCCTCAACACCAGAGCGAAGATATGGAAATATATATTTAAGTAAATATTTCATCTCCTCGAGTGGGGTCGAACCCACAGCCAGTCGGTTTTACAGTCACATTTTGTGCCGCTGCGCCACGACTGGCCTCACAATATATAAATGTATATGATACATTATATTCATATACAAACCAGACCGTATAATACCACCATACAATTAATTATTGTGTACCTTCTAATATGAATTAGTTTCGTATTATAATCGAAATGAAATAAAACAAACACAAAATGTTACAGAAAACTTACCGAAATACAAAAGTGAAAACTGCATTTAAATCGGTTAAGTCGTATCTGAGATTAGAGTGCACAAACGCACAAACAAACAGACCATTTTTTTTTTGATTCTATTACGTTGTTAAATGCCACCAACAAAAAAAAACCCTTATATATTTTCCATGGATAGACACCGATCCGTTACAATTTTATTATAAGTATAGAGTAAAGAAGTATTGATTAACGAAATCTCGATATGGCTTATATTTCATGTTAAATATTGGCAAAAGTACAGAAAAGCGACTATCACGAATATGAAACAAATAGAAAGACATTGAGTTCTGCCACTCAACACGCAATGCCTCCAGAATTCGGTAGAAAGTGGGGAATGGAGTGTCTTAACACTAGGTTCCATATCTATCTATCTATCTATGTATCTAAGATAGAAAAGAAGTGGTCATATCTTCTTTAGTAGAGGTTATGACCACTTCGGTTATACCTTCCACATCCTGAATCCATCCTCCGATAGGCACTTAGAATAAAAAACAAAACTATATATAAATTGTGAAATTGTAATAGATATTAAGTTAATTGATAATAAGTGAAATGTTTACAAAAAGGCAATCTAAAAATACCTGGACTTTCTTGGGAATTAAGTATCTAGATAATTATCTCTAGTTATAAGCCTAGTTTAAGTAGCGGATAATGTTGATTTGCTGATAATAATGAAAAAGTTAAAAAAAAGTACGGACCACGTGTCTGTAGTGTTTAGTTAAAAATATATAAAAAAAAAACACTAGGTTCCCTCTGCCTACCCTGCTGTGTGCGGGATACAGCGTGAAGCTGATTCATTTTATTTATTTAGCAAGAAGTTTTGTATTGCACACAAACTTGCACCTATCATCGCTCCCGTCACAGAGAGCGCGCGCCCGTGTACCGGAAAAGGGACCAGACTATTGAACTTTTGGCCGACGCGACGGAAAGGCAGTGTTGCGTGTGCCGTTGATTTTAATGATTTGCTCTGACCCAATAAATATATTAAGTAAAGGAATTGTATTATGATATTAAAAAAATGTTAAAGAAATTGCAAAAAGTGTAAATTGACAGCTATTATATTAGGTATGTATTACCGCTTATAGGTATATGATCACTTTAAAAGGATTTGCGACGCCTTCACGCATTCGCTATATAACTTTTAAACTGCATAATATAATTGGCTCATACACAATACAATTATCCTATATATAGGGTAGGTTGAGGGAACCTAGTGTTAAGACACTATTTTCCCCATTTTCCGCCGAATTCCGAAGGCATTGAGTTTTGAGCGGCGGCACTGCGCTGTGATTTTTAATCGTTTAATTTTTTTTCTACCAGAGCAAAAAAATCAAAAGATTAAAAATAATAACTGTCGCGTTACTGTCACACACTTGAGCCCAAGCCCCACGACTGGCCTCGCAACATAATTATTGTCAGTAATAAAAATAAAAAATGTAATTCAACTCAACATACCAAATTAAAATTCAAACGCCAACCGACTCTCATACTGTCGCTTGACGACTGACTGACTTTAATAAGCATAAATAGCAAAAAAAATTAAAAGTAGATTAAAAACGTGATAAGACGATAAAATTCTTGACTTGGTTGTAAAATTAAACAATGAGACGTAAGTACTAAAGATTAAATTTGTAGACATAGACATCAAGGTCGTGGCAAAAATAAAGTTTAAACAGAGACGTTCAGGGAAGTGGAAGTAAGTTTTGTTACACGCGGCATCCTGCATTACGCAAGTTAAGATTTAATACAGCAATTAGTATGGAAATCTTTCGTCGCGCTCCACGAAATGTTACGACAAATCTAGTAAACCAGATCACGGCATAAAATTAAATAAAATACAATCAAATAAATCAGCTTCACGCTGTATCCCGCACACAGCAGGATAGGCTGAAGGAACCTAGTGTTGAGACACTCCGTTCCCCACTTTCTGCCGGATTCTGGAGGCATTGCGTGTTGAGTGGCAGAACTCAACGCCTCGCTTTGCCTCAACACCAGAGCGAAGAATGGAAATATAAATTTAAGTAAATATTTCATCTACTCGAGTGCGGATCGAACACACAACCAGTCGGTTTTACAGTCACACTTTGTGCCGCTGCGCCACGACTGTCCTCAGGCCTACCATAAAATTTGTTACCCAATAATCACATCACTATAAAACACCCATAAGATAAGATAATATAGATAGAATCTCGGTTAAATTACAAATGCAATTATTAAAAGCAATAGCTTAAGAATTGGTAACTGCATTTAAATATTGATTTATTTCACGACATCCTTAGAGAAACTGCGTTTATTTGTTTTTACAAAACATGTACCAACATAAAGTATGCTGTGACAGTTTCACATTCAACACAACCTACATAGCTGCATCAAGTGTGCCATGGGAGAATATTTTCTTCTGCATCGACCATAATTTATGGAAATGGATATTATAGTCATAACCTCTAGACTACAACATAATTGTGACATTCCAATTAAAAAAATCAGCTTCACACTGTATCCCGCACACAGCAGGCAGATGGAACCTAGTGTTAAGACACTCCGTTCCCCACTTTCTGCCGAATTCTGGAGACATTGCGTGTTGAGTGGCAGAACTCAACGCCGCGGATTGCCTCGACACCAGAGCGAAGAAATGGAAATATAAATTTAAGTAAATATTCCATCTCCTCGAGTGGGGATTGAACCCACAACCAGTCGGTTTTACAGTCACACTTTCTGCCACTGCGCCACGACTGGGCTAGAACTCTTTTATCGCAAATGTATCTAAATCATTAACACAAAAATTTAATACATACGAATTTTCACTTTACAACAATCAATTACCTATATATATTTGTCTAAGAGAAAACTCGAGGTTGGTTTTAACATCAACAACAAATCTCGATATGAAATTTATAAGGTTTACGAACATTAAACTGGTGCCAACTGTGATTTAGTAGCGGACACGCTGAAAGGGGTACGTTCAACTTTCTTCGATAGTACAAACACTGTTGCCACACATATTATAAGCTTCTAAATAGTTAAATATTGATTGTAGCTTAATAAATAAATTGTCGGTACTGACGACACAGACTGACAATCTATTAAGTTATTATTTAATAAAAAAAAGATCAATTATTATTCAGTTCTCTTTACAAGAGAACTTAATAATAATTGATCTTGCTCCTTAAAAAATAAAACAAATAAATCAAATAAATAAATCAATCGGCTTCACGCTGTATCCCGCACACAGCAGGATAGACAAAGGGAACCTAGTGTTAAGACACTCCGTTGCCCACTTTCTGCCGGATTCTGGAGGCATTGCGTGTTGAGTGGCAGAACTCAACGTCGCGCTTTGCTTCGACACCAGAGCGAAGAAATGGAAATATAAATTTAAGTAAATATTTCATCTCCTCCGGTGGGAATCGAACCCACAACCAATCGGTTTTACAATCACAGTTTGTGCCCTCCTGCGGAAGGAATGGCCTCAATTAATTTATGTTTATAATTTTATTCATTTTTTTAAGATCAAGACGAATCTTTATTCTGTTTTCCCGTAAATCTTCTCTTTTAATATGTCAGTTTAATGAAATATATGCTGTCATTATTTTGGACCCCAGTTGAGCTCCAGGCAAAGACAGTGTAGATAAAATGTTCAAATATCATAACACAAGTATTGTAGTCAATATTACTAATTAAATAATCAGTCATTAAAATTTGATAAATCATTTCCAAATGAACTTAAGGCTACGTTTTTTTTAATACAGGATAAATATTTTTCGAAATAAGCAAAATAACCCTAGTGCTAACTACTCCACATGATTAAGATATTATGCTATTTCGAGAATATAGTATTTTAAAAAAAATAAAAGAAAATTGAATATCTTAGCAGTAGAAAATAGCGAAACTTGGAGTTTTTAGTAAATAAAAATAATATGTTGAAACGATCCTATGTACTTCATAAATTTTACAGTATATGAAATATATTACATGCCTACATTATTTAAATATGTTATCTAACAGAATATAATTCCTACTTAAATGCAATATAATACAAAATATGAAAAATATTTATTAATATGCTAAACATAGCAAACATTTAAATATTATTTAGTTTTAACAACTATTGGGAAGACCCAATAATGTCATTTTCATTTTAACTTTATAGAAATAGAAATGGAGGAAAGTTGCGGCTATATCTAATATCAAAGATCGCAATGTTTTACAGACGTCGTGACAAGAGGTCAGGGTGTGGATACAAATAACTAAATTCAAGAGATATAAAGAAAGAAAAGGTAATATTAAACGGTGAAGTTGGACCTGTTTGTTAATGTTTCGTTTTCTGTAATGTAATGTTTTTTATGTCGTTTTTAAGTTTTTGAAGCTAGTCGTGGCGCTGGGGCACAAGTGTGTGGCTATAAACGCGACTAGTTGTTGTGGGTTCGATCCTCACTAAAAGGATTTCAATATTTAGTATTTTCATTTCTTCGCTCTGGTGTCAAGATAAAGCGTGGCGTTGAGTTCCGCCACTCAACACGCAATGCCCCGAGAATTCGGAGGAAAATGGGGAACATAGCACCAGGTTCCCTGTGCCTACCCTGCTGTGTGCATGATACAGCGTGAAATTAAACCAAACAAATATGTATTATGTAGGATATATAAAAATTACTTTTAATAATTTTACAATCAGTTTTCATCTTGCAAAACTATAAAAATTAAGTGCAGCGAAATTTAAATGTTAATTAAAAATAGCTTCACTAATTAAACTTCATAAAGTGTGTAACATTTGCAGCTTAGCGTAATGGTTCAGATTTTTCATTTAAAGTATAATTCCATAAAATAAAGAAAAATAGTCTCTTATATTATATTTGTAAAATAATTTAAAAAAAACATAAAATTATTGTTAAACAAAAGGATCTCCTATTAAATATCGTAAGATCCCTAAAGACTTTCAGCGAAATAATAATTTATTTCTGTAATATATTATAGAGATGATAAAAATTTAAACTTCCAAATTCGACCACTAACACCGAATTTACCTTCACAAATCACAATATTGTTTTTTTTTTACAGGAAAGATAATGAGATTACTTAACAAATATATGTGTCACAGCACTAGCGAGGTGTTCACCTTATGGTATCTAAATCGATCGTGTGTAACTAATAAATGAAAGTACGCCGATAAAAACAAACAGAGTTGATAATAAAATAGCTTTCACAAAAATGTTTCAAATTTTTCAAAAGGAAAATAAAAATAAATTATAATATACATTTTTTTCTAGGTTCACCTGTATCCCGAACATAGCAGGGTACGTAAAGATAATCTAGTGTTAAGACACTCCATTCCCATTAAGACACTTAAATTCCCACTTTAACGACCGAGGAAAATAAAAACATTAAATTTTTCATTTCCTCGAGTGAGAATCGAACCCACAACCACACGTTTCCAATCGCACGCTTGTGTACAACAATCTTAATGAAACGACAAATATTTATTTAAAGCGTTTAGTCTTTTTTACTCACAGCCTTCATAGTAGAGATAAAAGTGGTGTAGTTTTAAAAGTGAGTGGAAATCACAAGTTCCAGTTTCGATAATTTCGCACACAATGCCGGCACCACTTGCGAGCGTCGATACGCAATTAATAAACGCGTTGACCTACTCTCCTCTCTCCGGTGTACGGAATATTGTCGAATCATTCCTTTGATGTTAATTAATTTAATAAAAAAAATGTATAATTCTATTTTGTCTTACACTAATTAGATTGCGATAAAACTAACAGAACTTTCTTACGGTTTGAATTTATATGTTTGTTTAAAGCTTTTAAGCTTTTTTTGGCTTATGTAAAATTTCTTTCGGGAACCGTTATTTTATCTTATATAATTGTTGTAAAGTATTATTCACTGAGGACTTGTTTCGCCCAATCACTCTTTTAACGCCTGTGCACTTTGGAAACGTGCTTGATGTCATTGAAACAGTCAAACGATACCTACGCGATAACCTTTATTTTTCTTATATAAATTCTTAAGAGCTGTACTCAAGAAACATAATTTAAATCAATTGGAATAACTTTGCATAATAATTTAAGAAGAAAAAAAAAACAACAATTCTCACCATATATCAAGTCCTTGTTCATCGATCGTGATAATACAAAAATCACAAATAAAACCTATTGTGATCGGTTACATCAAATCTGAAACACCACTACCACTACACCATAAGGCACATTCCACTTCCACAAAACGAACACAGAGCCCGCAAATTCCACAGCGCAGGAAGAGTCACACACGTTTCCTCGGACACTGTTAAGACAATAACTTAACAGAACGAAGTAGTGTCACCAACGATTCGCAAAGCGAAATATAAACATATCTCTAGAGGCACATGCCGTTTAAAAAACGTCAGTTAAACCGACATTACCGGTCTATATTGTTCCAAATTTATGTTCGAAAAGTCGTTTTTTTTTATTTAATGTAAAATAACGCGAAAATGCACCCACGAGTGAGCTGCGCGGGCAGCGCGAGCAAACTGAGGCGCCACGGAGCGCTATTATGTGACGCATCTAACTGAGCGGCTTGGACTTCAAACTTTACGCTAACAAATTAAAAACAACACCGCTCTAACGCGAGCCGATCGCAGCGCGGGTACATTGCATTTGGTTGGACAGCTAAGTTTCCGAATAAGCTCACTGTTACATACATGGACGAGGCTGGGCAAGGCTCTCGAGATGTGGCGGTCGAGCGTGTATGCAATCATTATGCAGGGTGATGGATCCAGCTGATATTGACCGCGACAGACGGATCGTAACACTACATTAATTTAAGTTATATTTTAAAAGAATGTATTTTCTTTATTTTAAACAAAAAATATTTCAGTCTATACAAATCATTATTTAATGTATTAATATATATATATGGATATTTATTACAATACTTATTTGCACTTTTTGTTTAACATACCCCTAAGAGTGAGAAAATTATGCAATAACAGTGCAATCCCAAATATGTGAATAATATTATAAATTCAAAAAATACATTTAAATATAACTTTAAGTATGTCCAATAGGCAGTGTTGTAATCTGTGGCCTAGATATAAATCCAAAAAAGTTGTGAATGAATGAATGGTCGACCTCAACTTTCCATACATAATATTATTTATAATATATAAATGTATTTTATCAGTATAAAACGTAAAATGAGTATATACATACGCAATAACACACGCTAATAAAAATATAAATTATACTATTATTTTTAAGTAAATCTACACATTACTTGAGTTTTGGTTAATGTTGACAGAATAAGTACCTACCTACTCTCTTGTTCTCTGATACTCATCATACTCCTTTCCCCAAATAAGAACTTAAATTTAAGTAACATACATACTCACAAAAAAAATAGACCACTCTATACGTTTCAAATTTTTCTTATGATTCTCTTCTAACATACATACAAATATTTAGAAACATTTCACTGTTTTCTTTGATTTGACTGTCGAGAACATAACTCTATGTATTATTTGACTTACCCGGAATCAAGTTTTTTTTTTTGCTTTACGCTGTATACCGCACACAGTAGGTTAGAAAGAAGAAACCTAGTTTTAAGGTTTAGGGGACCAGTCGTGGCGCAGGGCCACAAAGTGTGACTGTAAAATGAACTGGTTGTGGGTTCGATGCCCACTCGAGGAAATGAAATACGTTTATATTTATATTTTCATTTCTTCGTTGTGGTGTCAAGGCAAAGTGCGGCGTTGAGTTCCACCACTCAACACGCAATGCCTCCAGAACTCGGCGGAAAGTGAGGAACGGAGTGTCTTAACACTAGGTTCCCTCTGCCTACCCTGCTGTGTGTGGGATACAAGGTAAAGCTGATTTGATTTATTTTTTTTATTCTCGAATGGGAGTCGAACCCACAACAAATCGCGTTTACACTTGTGCCCCTGCGTGAGGACTGACCTCAGTCAGTTATATCGCCGCGTGTATTTTGCATAGAGATCGCGTGCTAAGTCTTAACTGCTTGCGCTACAATTTTAAGGCATCACCTAGGTTGAATATTTAATTTTACTAAAACTTGAAATTCTTATCAAATAGACAATAGATTATCTTATCAAATAGACAGTAAAAAAGATTTTTTCATTTTAACATAAAATTTTTAGTTTTAAAGTATACGGATCTATCAAGAAAGCTTATACATATATTACCTTTACTCTCTTACTTACTTACTCTACTCTAAAATAGTCTTTGTTCTTTGTATCAATAATGATAATATAATTTGAATGGAACCTACATATAGCTGGAGAAAAATTATAGTGACGAAAATTATACTCAATTTTTTTATAACGCGAATTTTATAACGCGACTGTGACTCGTTTTAGTAGAAATCAACAAATTTTCATACAAACTGAAATTAATAAGCTTCCAATTACAAGTGTGAAAATATTATGCAGTGTATTGCTATATGTATTAAATATAATAATAATACATATATAATAATCGTAATACATGTATAATACATATACATAATAAAAGGAACTCGGCGGAAAGTGGGGAAGGGAGTGTCTTAACACTAGACTCCCTCTGCCTACCTTGCAGTGTACAGCGTGAAGCTGATTTTTTTTTTACAAATATAATAATCATTTTAAAATAAAATTGCTTAGTTATCGTCGATTCTAGGTAATTCTTCATGAATTACGTATGTTATTATTTTTGTGCAAAAAATATTTAATTACCAATATAAATGCTGCTGTAAAGTATAGGTAGGTATATTACTAGAATGAAATATTAAATATTTCTTTTTAATATTTGTTTTTTTTTTCTTTTTTTTGCTTTATAGAAACGTAACGCAAAACGCTTGTGCTTTAATAGGAACGGAGTGTCTTAACACCATGGACCCTAGTGTTAAGACACTCCGTTCTTATTAAGATACTCGCGTTCTCCACTTTCCACCGAATTCTGGAGGCATTGCGTGTTAAGTAGCAGGAATCAACGCCGCGCTTTGCCTCTGCACCAGAGCGAAGAAATGAAAATATTGAATATTTAATTTCCTCGAATGGTAATAGAACCCACAACCTATCATGTGCTCAATCTATTTATCATGTTATTATTAAAAATGTCTATTGATATAAAATTTTCTACTACTCTCCATTCCCCACTACAGGTTCAGTAAGCTGCGGTCGTGGAACAAGTATAATTAAGGAGTGCATGTAATACAGTCTATTGCCGCTGAGACTGGATTCTCAGCCATGGGAAACGTTAAGCTAGAACGGCCATATTTCTATATTCAAACGAGCAATAAAAGGTTTGTGTGAAATTTTATATTCCTGGGGGAAAAACGGCTTTGAATGAAGGTTTAGAAAAAACATTCAACACCGATCTATGATTGACATATCGTGAGAAATTTGCAAAGATAATATATAAAGAAACTGGAAAATATATAAATATAAACATTTTCTAGTATTAATCATTATCTATTATATATACATCAGGATAATTCAACAAATTTCTTGTATTTTCTATGTTTATTCATTTCTATGAAATCTAAACCCATTATCTCTCGGTCTGTTTTATAGCTCGGAGGGACACGAGGAATGTAGAGAAGGACAGTATTCCTATAATTATTCCTCGGCATCTCGAGGAGATGTGCGTGTAAAACATGCATTTACATCTTAACGATCGTCTAGAAAACATCCCGCTGGAGCACTTGATAATGATTGATGTCATTAATAATGAATATGTTTCGCCCATTAAATTAAATCTATGGGTCTATTTTTTTCACTTGAAATTCAGAAAAATATATAATATTAAAGTTAAATTATTTTTTTTTAGCGTCACGCTGTATTCAGATGCAGAGTTGGCACAGGGAGCCCAGTGTTAGGACACTTCGTTCCTCATTACCGCCGAATTCTAGAGACTTTGCGTGTGGAATGGCGTACGGAGTGGCAACGCCGCGATTTGCCTCGAAACCAAAATGAAGAAACAAAAATATTATAAATTTATTTTGCTTGACGGGGGGAACTAACCCACAACCTATCGCGTTTACACATGCCACACACTAATGCCCCTGCGACACTAAGCTCATTAACAATTATTTGATTTATCATAGAGTTACATGTTTACATTTATCAAGCCACGACAGTATAGTATACGACAAACATCAAAATACACAAATGTACTAGAATTCATACATGAACATAATCAAAGCAAAACCATTTAAACGGCATCGAATAGCCGCATCGTGATGTTCAACACCGTTAAACTCCTCACGAGGATAACAGACGGTTCAGTGCCTATAGTAAAATTACCTTAGCTGGTAAAATCCATAAATTTTAACATGTCCATGCCTTAAATCAAAGAATAGTTTTGTGGACAATACATATATTTGACGTTTAACAAAATACTTTCTTAAATTAATATTGTTTTTTTTTGAGTTCTGCCTCGAAAATTTGTCGGAAAGGGGGAACCGGAGTGTCTTATCTATAGGTTCCCTTTGCGACACAACGTGAAGCTATAATGAAGCTATGTATGTATGCACATACAATTAACATTTAACAAAATTCTTTCTTAAATGGACATACCTAACAGTTCTTAAAGATCAACATTAACATATTTTAACATTTGACATTTTGTCAAAAAAAAAAATTAAAAGCCATATCTTGAAAGTATGTCAAACACACCTTTCAGACACTTGTGGCGCGTGTACCGTACCAACCGTACCAAATATAGAAATAAGATGGAATTGGCAGCTGCTGTTAATTACTAGGGAGCATCTGCAGAATGCGTTATTCTTAAATGAGTATGAAAATATTTTATTAGCCGCCTTCACTTATTCCTAGTTTGTACGATATATTAAAAAAAACGTAGCAAAAAGTACTAATCAACAATTTTTCGAATTCCAGGTTATTGGTTCATATCCATAGATGAGGATCGTTGCAGGTGTACGAAATATTTTTTTTATGTTTCCTCTTAAAAGAATGAATGACAAACTATGAAAGGTGCATTTTACATCTGTACATTTTCTACATACTATAAAACACTTTTATAGTTAATTGATGTTTATCTATGCATATTGAAGTAAAATACCTAGTTCTATTTAAAAAAGATAAAAGAAATAATTTACTTATCATACATCTCATAATTCTTACAAGGTTATCTCCTTGCAGTCTCGTTAAAATTTGAGTTATTTTTATATATCAATAGTCATTGTTTTAAACAAATGAAAGATTTATTTTTTTAAGCATCACGTATTAATATTAATATTTTGAAACAAATATAATGAACATTACGACTTGATACAATTACACCAACCTTTAAACAATTGCGATATTTCCAAAGACCATGTTATGCTAATCGGTTCACATTATTTGGAACAAGTGTCACCATGTACAGTGAATTGAGTTTATGTTAAACTATCTTGAGACACAGCTTAGATAAATGGGTACACGTTTATATTGATCGATCGATTTCATATTCATATGGGAAAATACTTGCACTGATGTTGAAGTGGGTCAAATTAATGATGAGATTGATGAAGAGATGCCTTTGATTACACTGACATTCCTAACTCTTCAAGAATCTTAAGATATCAAAAAGAAATAACAGTAAAAATAAATAAATAAATCAGCTTCACGCTGTATCCCGCACACAGCTGGGTAGGCAGAGGGAACTTAGTGTAAGACACTCCGTTCCCCACTTTCTGCCGAATTCTGGAGACGTTGCGTTTTAAGTGGCAGAACTCAACGCCGCGCTTTTGCCTCGACACCAGAGCGAAGAAATGGAAATATAAATTTAAGTAAATAAGAAATAACAGTATTATAAAGTAAATAGCACAAGAGCAAGATAAATTGATAATTCAAATCGTAAAATATGCTAATTAAAATAATTAGAGATATCATTTACAAATACTAAATAAGCTCCTTCGTTGAGCTACGCCACTCAAGACGCAATGTCTCGAGAATTTGGTGGAAACTGGGAAACGGAAGTGTCTTAAAGGGAACGGGGTGTCTTAACATTCAGGGTCCAGACAAGACATGCATGCATATATAAAAAAAAGTATCACAGATTTTGACCTTACACAAATTGTTATGTTAACGTAGAACAGTATTAATAGACAAACATACGTATATTTCATTTCCATTCACATGCCGTTTTGAGGAGAAGTGCCATTATTCAAGTTGAGCAAAATCGAAAGTCCACAAAATTGTATAGAGTATAAACACAAAAGAAGTTCTATTACTGTTTCCAATTGTCCTTTCGATAAACGAAGTAGTAGAAAGTAGAAAGAATATTGTTTATGTGACATGTGGTGCGGTGTGTTATGTAAGTTGTCAGAAGACGTGCCTTATTTCATTTACTGTTACCATAATATGTATAACAACTTTAGGAAAGATTCATCTCAATAAGGCTGGATTTTATGTAATGATGCTGCATATCATCAAATAAATTTTCAGGTAGGACATGATCATTCTTCATCTCTTACCAGTTAGAATTCAAAAAAAATAAAAATTTCTTCTTAGAATATGGGGTTTGTTGGCATCTTCGATATTTAATGTATAAAAACCTTCTTGTTTATTAATGAAAACCACATTAATTTTTTGTTTGATCCACCATTACTTTAATCCATCATATGTATGTATGTATTTTAATAACTTCTTAAAGAAATAAAAACAGCAAAGCAAAAGAAAAGAAAGAAACGGGACACGCAAGAATTTGCTGCGCCCTTTTACTTGCATATATCAGTAAATAAAATACTTCAGCAACTCTTTTGTAATGTATTTAGTACATCTTGAGAAAGAAACGTAATAAGTAAGAAGTGTTACGTGCCGTAGGGCTTGGCAGATACGATCGCATTATACACGCTTCCCGTATGGGATAGTTAGAGAATGTATCTATACATATTTTTTTTTTTAGCTTCACGCTGTATCCCACACACAGCAGGGTAGGCAGAGGGAACCTAGTGTTAAGACACTCCGTTCCCCACTTTCTGCCGAATTCTGGAGGCATTGCGTGTTGAGTGGCAGAACTCAACGCCGCGGTTAACCTCGACACCAGAGCGAAGAAATGGAAATATANAGTTGGTCTTTACTAGATGTTAGATTGCTTTCTATTTTATTATATTTATTTAAACTTAAAATAAAACTACTTATTTTTTTTTGGATTTTTTTTCTTACTTGTGTGCAAACAAAGTAAAATCTATCTATATATATAATCTTTCAGGCAATTATTTATACCTTATTTCTATAATATTTGATTGAATTATAAAAACGACACCATACGCAAATATTCTTAAGGTGGGCGTAAATAAACTTGGTAACATTTTAAATTGAATAACATTCACGCCCACGAAACGATCTCATTGGTCGCTTTAAATCAAGTTTAGCACTTAAGGACTTCCTATTATTCTAAGAAATTCAATTTCATTTTTTTTTATTAAGTCAGAAATAATTAATGTTTTATTCGGCGGAGTGTGTCTTAACACTAGGTAGTGAAAATAAAGAAGAAAAAAAGAAAAAATAATTAAATACATTTCAACTTCTACAAATATTTTTTTTATTCAATATTTATAATTAAAAGAATGAAGCACTAAAAGTACAAAAAGAAACTTAAATTTAGTACAGTACACATCTGTAACATTACAGTAACTTTAAATCTCCGATATTGCCCAAACGATAAAAGAATAAGATACATTGATCAGATTCCCGTCCAGAGACACCTTTAGCTCCTTGTGGGATAGACATAGAGATCTAGTTATACCACTAGGAATTTGAAAATATTTAAAATAGATAATTAAGATTTAGATAAATTGAACATTTATTAAATGTGCTACCATCGTGTGTACTAAAACAGAGGTAATTTCCTCGAATCCGCATATTAAAACGCCTATAAATTTATTTATTGCCTGTTAGCACCTTACCTTTGTAAGTTTTCTTAACTTCGTAAATATTAACATTATTTGAAAATCCAACATTTTACATGCGAGTTTAAATTCTAAGTTAAGATTAAAAATTAATAAAGAATAAATATTAAAATATCAAAAACTATATCAAACTATGGGCACACTAAAACTAACATAACAGAAACTTCCTCCCATATATTACAACATATTATTTAAGGTTGACTTCCGTGTCCAAATTGGGCTCTCTAAACTTGTCAAGTGGATAAAAGAGGAGGAAAAAATAGCAACATCAATCTGCCCTCGCCGCACATAAAAAAACTGTTTGCTTTTCTAGATTAGAGCTTCCTTTACGTTCCAGGCTTAAGTATTATTAGTATACTATATTTAGATTATAAATTCGTACTATTCGTACTCGTGCACATATGTACTTCATATTTAATATTTTGTTTGATATTTTTAGGATTTGAACCTTTGTCATTTGTTTGATATAGGTAAGAAGAGAAGAGAAGAGAAAGAGAATATATTTTTAGTGAGGCTGTCGTCGCGGCGTAGAGGCACTAAGATATGGCTGTAACCCGACGATTGTGAGTTCGATCCTCACTCGAGGAAATTAATTATTATTTATTTATATTTTCATTTTCTTCGCTCTGGCACCGTGGCAAAAGCCCCGCGTTGAGTTGTCACTCAACACGCTATGCCTCGAAAAATTGCGCAAAAAGTGGGGAACAGAGTTTTTTGACACTAGCTTCCTTCTGTCTACCCTGCTGTATGCAACGTGATACAACGATACCTGCTGTATACAACATGAAGCAGATTTTAGCAGAGTAGACAGAGAGAATCTAATGTCATTTTATTTAACTCTGTCCGCCCGAAGTAGAGATATTGTGTGTGGTGGATCAACTCAGCAACGTGCTTTTTCTACAAATGAATGTAATCAATTCCACCGAGTATCTAAGGGAATAGAACCTACACCCATCGCGTTTGCAGTTACCCGCTGTTCTACTACACCCTGGTTGCTTAATAAAATAAAAATATCAAACATTTATAAAATAACTATGTTACAAAATGATAGCTCTGTCTAGTTCTTTCGATATTTTAAGCACACCCGTCAGGTAGAGGAAGTAAAAAAAAGTTTAAATGATATATTGCCGATAATTACAGGATTGTAATGATTGTTTATTTTCCTAACACATTCGACTTAGAATGAAAACTAATCTTTGTAGAAAACGAAGAGTATTCAACCCCATAATAAAAATAATTTATTCATATATTTTTTTAACTTAAAGATTTATTCCTAGAAATAAAATCAGAGAGGACGAAGAGCCAAGTGCTATGGTATAGCAGAGAACAGAGCTACAAATAAAAATCACTTATGTATGAATTATTTATTTTTAAATTACTCTTAGGACTGAATACGCTACCGTTATGGGTTCGATTCCCATTCAAGGAATTGAAATATTTAATATTTTTATATTCTCTCTCTGGTCATGAGACAAGAGCGAAATTGAGTTCGGCTCCTTATTATATCGAGAATTCGACGGAACGTGGGAAACGGAAATGTCTTAACGGGAACGGAGTGTTATAGCACTAGGTTCACAAGTTACCACTGCCTACCCTCCTATGTGCGGGACACAGAGGGAAGCCAAAAAATAGTTACTCTCATATAGATCTTTTGTACTTTCGAATTTCTTCAGTCATGATCATTTACATTTTTGGCACTTATGCTATTAAGAAAGTGACGTTAGTAACGAGCAAATATGACACTATCAACGATCAGTGAATACTATATTTAATTCAAGTAAACCCAACTTTACTACCTACAACATAGGCCTCCAAATAGAGGCAAGGGTGATCGGTCATTTGTATTAGAGTATCTAAATATGTTCGAAAGGTGCTTTACAATAGTGATAATCTCGTACGTCTAAAGAAAGTGAATATTATGTAACGAATGAAAAGAACATACATACATAGGTTAAACGTAGTCATTATTTAAATGTAATTAAGCACTTATATTTACACCACTCAAATTACATATGTTTTAAATTTAATAGATTTTAATTTAGTTTTGACTAAACCGACTAATACATACCACTATTTTGAACACATTATTTTTAGTTCGGTTTCGCGCTGTATCCCGCAAACAAAACAAAATTAAATGTCGGGACTCAACGCTTTGCCTTGTCATCATACCGAATATTTCAATTTTTTTATTAAATATTTCATTTCCCGAGTGGGAATCGAACTCACAACCTTCGTGTCTACACCCACATTATTTTTAATCGACTGCCACAAACTCGCCTGGTTAAAAAATGTATGTAATTAATTGCCATTTTTATATTTTGAAATAAATGGACCAGCGGCGATATGCACTAAAACTTTGCAAAACAACTTAAAAAAAAATGCATTCGTCCTTCATTAATTATAGAATGCTCTACAAACTGTGAATTATTTATAAACTTTCAATAAGTACGTTGAATAACAAGTAATAGTGTCGTAATTTAAGGAGAAGAACGTAGTAGAGGCAAATAAGGAGATGGTGATAATTAATTCACTGAAGAAAACCATTTAGAGACATTTTAGAGGTACAGCTGCAACTGTAAATATTGCAGGTGCTTTGTACACCTTCACAACGTCTAAAATGTCAATTATATACGCAACATTTGATGTATATGAGTAAATAAGCGAAGAAGATTTTTTTTTCTCTTCACGCTGTATCCCACACATACCAAAGGTAAGCAGGGGGAAACCTGAGAACCTTGTAGTGTTAAAAGTGTCTTAATGTCTATTACGGCATTTCCGTTGCTCAATTTCCGCCGAACTCTGGAGGCATTGCGTTCTAAGTTTCGGAATTCAACGCCGCGCTTCGCCTGGTTACAAGAGCGAGGAAATGACAATATTAAATATTTCATTTCTTGGAATGTGAATCGAACCCGCAACTTATCACTTGTGAGAACACACAAAGCAGTCAAATATTTAAATATTCTACCTTTTTCTCAATGTACACATATTGTTTTTTAAATTATGTTATTAGATCTCGAAAGTACTTGTAATATGAGAAAATACATAATAGTGCAGTACGGGCGGCCGAAGCCTTGAGCGGGTCGCTACTAAACATACAGAAATATTTCTAATTTCTGTATGTTTGTAAATTTATTATGTGGCAGTTTACTTAGTAGCTCTATCATACATATGTACATATAATGATAGTGCTATTGATTAACACGCTGAATCCCGCACACAGAAGGGTAGGCAGAGGGAACCTAATGTTAAGACACTCCGTTCCCCATTTTTCGCCGAATTCTAAAGGCATTGCGTGTTGAACAGCGAAACTCAACGCAACGCTTTGCCTTAACACCAGAGCGAAAAAACAGAAATATTGAATATTTTATATCCTCGAGAGGGAAGCGAACCTACACCTGTCGCGTTTACAGTCACACCTTGTACCACTGCGCCACGACTGATCTCAAATCAATTATATATTTTAAAAACGAATATTAACAGTAGTAGCAGTACCACGCACAATATTTTGACTGGCACAGAAACTTGGGTAAAAATCGTATTCTCTATTAAATAAACAACCAAGGCTAACTAATTGACTTTCACTTTTTTCTTATTACATCTTCTTTACTGTTACAAGCTGGTTACTCAACATCCTTGTATTTAGTATTCTAAATAAACCAATATAAATAAATGTGAATCTTGATCGGTCGAGTAGAATTGAACGCATCGTCGACTACTCCACTGGACCATAGAGAAATCATTAATATTGATATAAACTTAGTAATTTACGTATTACATATCATATAAAAAAATCAGCTTCACGCTGTATCCCGCACACAGCAGGGTAGGCAGAGGGAATCTAGTGTTAAGACACCCCGTTCCCCACTTTCTGCCGAATTTTGGAGACATTGCGTATTGAGTGGCAGAACTCAACGCCGCGCTTTGCCTCGATACCAGAGCAAAGAAATAAAAATATAAATTTAAGTAAATATTTCATCTCCTAGAGTGGGGCTCGAACCCACAACCAGTCGATTTTACAGTCACACTCTGTGCCCCTGCGCCACGACTGGCCTCCATATCATATATAAATATATACTTAATGTAAAAATAGCTTATTAAGTTATTACAGTATAAAGTAGAACAAATAAATTGCTATAAAAAAGCACTCCTTCGATTGCAATAACTTTTAAATCATTTAAAAAAAAAAGAAAAGTGCTTGTTATAAATATTGATAAAAGAAAAAAGAGGAGGTTATTAATTCGACTGTATTTTTTTTTGTGTTGTATTTTTTGCATGGTTGTTACCTCAGAACTCTTGACTGGGTGAACTGATTTTAAATATTCTTTTTTTATTTGAAATCTGGCGCTTCCCGTGTGGTCCCATGTTAATTTGGTCCATTTCTTACAATGGTATCTATTAGAAAATCACATAGGTTTTATTTGCATTAAGTACGTGCGCGACAAATGGACGAATAACTCAATATCACACCAACCGATTTCGATTATTCTTTTTTTATTGGAAAGGATACACTTCAAGGGTAGTTTGATGAGAGTTTGGTTAGGTTCTGATTGTGAAAGTCGATTTTTTTTGTTAAAAATTATAATATCTTTTATTTTTAACTTATCTACATAATTAAGTTAGTAATAAAAGTGAATGGATGCAAAAAATAGAAATAATTAAAGTATTGTCCGATTTCTTGTTACGATTAAAATCTCAGTTCTGGAGATATCATGGCTCATTTGCAAGCTCCTATTTGCTCTGTGAATCGGAACGAACGTATATTTAATGCTCGAGCGCAAAAGCACATTGCACTGTTCAATATAGAAACACAACGAGTTATGATTTAAAGAAACATTGTTTTTGTAGATACATAACAAGTTATTATATAAGTATTAATTTGCAAATATTATGAGAGAGTGAGAGGGGGAGACCTCGGTTGACCTTCGAAAACACAGTATCAAAGATACTGGAGGAAGGTCACGTAAAAAGCACGAGAACCCCCGGGGGGGCATGTATGAAGAGGTTGATGACAGTGGACGAGGCGAAAGAGGTATGTAGAGAACGTAGCGTACGTTGGCGTTCCGTTCCCTCTGACTACCCCGCTAGGGATAAAACGTCAAGCTAAGTTAAGTTAAATATTATACGATTTTATATTTCTAGGTTAGAGAAAATAAGTAATAAATATTTTATGTATTGGGTAAATTCCCTGTATATAATTTATTATATTAGGTAAGTGAATAAGTTCTCGCTGTTTTTTTTTGTTTAAAAAAAATAATTTAAAATATAATGCTTACAATGACATTACTCAAAGTGTTGTCCATCATAAGAGACCACTTTCTCCCATCTCTCTGGTAGCAATTGAATCCCCCGTCGGAAAAACGACTCATCTTTCGAGGCAATCCAGGAATCAAGCCATTTTTCGGCTTCTTCAAAAGAATGGAAGCGCTGCTCGCTTAAACCGTGCGCCATCGACCGAAACAAGTGGTAATCGGAGGGGGCTATGTCCGGTGA
>JAAIXJ010000212.1:311437-465807 GCA_013403705.1 Heliconius hermathena
AAAATATTTCATTGAACACGTGTTTCATGGTTTTTAAGAATTCACCCCCTAAGGGTTCAAATAAGGGGTTGAAAGTTTATATGGAAAAATCTTTAAATTGCCACCAATTTTTATAAAAATTTAAATTCAGACTGTTAAAAATATTTTATTGAACATGTGTTTCGTGGTTTTTTTAGAATTCACTCCTAATAAGCGAGCGAAGCCGCGCGCGCCCTCTAGTATTAAATATATAGATAAGTGGTTGGTAAAATGATTTAGCCTGTCATTTACATAAATAAATATAGAAAATCTTACTTTTAAGTGCTGATGATGTCTATTATTGTTAACTGGTATTATTGCTATAACCGCAATTTTCGGTAGTACTTTTACTTAGACAAACATAATATGTGGAATAACGTAGAACAAAATATTTAACTAACAGTAAACAACGTGTTTACAAGCAAAATTAAATAATACTTTAAATAAAGAAAATAAAATTTTAACTTTATTCATTTATATAATAAAGTTAAGGAGATCGTGGCGCAGGAGAACAAGCGGGTGACTGTAACGCGACGCTTGTAAGTTCGATTTAATGACTCGATAATTTGGGGGAAATGAATTGTCTTAACACTAAGTTCTTTCTGCCTACCATACAGTGTGAAGCTGAGAAAATAAATAAGTAATCAGCTTCACGCTGTATCCCGCACACAGCAGGGTAGGCAGGGGGAGCCTAGTATTAAGACACCCCGTTCCCCAGTTTCTGCTGAATTCTAGAGGCAATGCGTGTTGAGTGGCAGAACGCCGCGCTTAACCTCGACACCAGAGCGAAGAAATGAAAATATAAATTTAAGTAAATATTTCATCTCCTCGAGTGGGGATCGAACCCACAACAGTCGGTTTTACAGTCACACTTCGTGCCGCAGCGCCACGACTGGTCTCGCTGAGAAAAAAAGTTAATATAAATAAAGTTTTTTAATTTCATCGTTTGTTTCTCCACAATACGCGGTACCGTAAAACGGTGCAAACTACAAGCTAACGGACACGCACGGGCAGTATAAGTATCGCCCAGTACCAACTGTTGCAGCCGGCTGCATGTTTACCCACCCACGCGCGACATCTCAACTTGTCTGCTTTTCAACTGTTAGATTTACAATAACACTAGACTCTAATTATTTATGTTAAAAAGCGCGATCGCGTTTTAATTTTAATATTTTAAGGTAACTTATCTTCAAAATTATAAGTTATTTTATATTAACCTATTTTCTACATTTGTTTTTAGATTCACACTGTATCCCGCACACATCAGGGTAGGGAAAAGGAAACCTAGTGTTAAGACTCTCCGCTCCCCACTTTCCGCGGAATTCTTAAGGCATTGCGTGTTGAGTGGCGGAACACAACGCCGCGCTTTGCCTCAGAGTCAGAGAGATCCAGAACTCGGCGGAAAGTGGGGAACGGATTAGGTTCCCTCTACCTACCTTGCTGTGTGCGGGATACAGCGTGAAGCTGATTTGATCTGATTTATGAATATCAAAAACACTAATACCAAATACGAACACATCTTTAACTATACTAGATACAACTATTCTACATATATCTGCATTATATTGAATTTACACTATTCTGTTGAACGATTAAATCAGCTTCACGCTGTATCCCCCACACAGCAGGATGGGGCGGGCAAGCAGAGGGTACCTAGTGTTAAGACACTCCGTTCCCCACTTTCTTATGCGTAGCCTCGACACCTGAGCGAAGAAATGGAAATATACATTTAAGTAAATATTTCATCTCCTCGAGTGGGCATCGAACCCACAACCAGTCGGTTTTAAAGTCACACTTCGTGCCGCTGCGCCACGACTGGCCTCAACTGATTTTTTTTCTGACCGATCCCCCGCGCCTAGTACGTACTGTTACATTATAATCGAGTACCCACCTCTAAAGCGTAGCTCTCATACATATTCATTAGACTACTGTTTATACAAACGATAAGCTTGTTGTATTCAAACGGATTAGAGGGCTCATTAGAGAGATCCCGTGTAGCTGTGATTAGGTCATGCTGTACTGTAGCTACCTACTATTATAATATGGAAAAATACATAAATGTTATAGGCTAGTAAGGCGTAGTGGAACAGCGTCTCACTGAAAACGAGGTGGTTGCGGGTTCGATTCGCTAGTAGTCGGGGCAATTATATTTAAGTTAAGCTATTGTAAGACAAAGCGCATTAGGAGTTACTACTCTCCACGCGAAGCTCCTAATTCAAGTGGAATGGGGAGAACGGAGTGATTTGGCAATATGTTCTTCAAGCCTGACCTGTTTCGTGGGAAAGGCGTAAATCTGAGGAAGAAAGAAAATATTAATATTTTGCAATTTACTATTTAGATTATTTAAAATAAAAAATATGCTTAAACTTCTCCTAATAGTCCAGGGGCATACGCATTTTTGTTTATTTTGTAAATATACATAAAAACGATCATTTAAATCTTATCTCTAATAGATATGTATTTTTAAGATATGATTTATATGACACAGCTTTAACGATATTAATAGCGACAAATTGTATACATTTTTAGTCTTGACTTAAGAACCTAAGTACCGACAATATTTTTCTTTTGTCTTTACTAGGTTCGTATATATATACTTAGAGCGATATTTCGTCTTTATTTGGAATGGACTGAGTTCAATGAACTGTCTCAGTATAGTACCACAAGGCCACCGGTATTGTCCTCGTGGCAACCGAACGATTTATGGGCTTCCACAGCGCTCCCAATACCATTACAAGATTTGTGGTTAACTTAACAACTTTTGCGTTTTACGTATTATCTCCTAATATACTAGCATGTATGGCTATAGTAGTGTGAAACACAATATTACTGTGAAAATAGAACCGAATTAGCTGCTTTAACTAGATGTCAATACGTAATTTCTAGTAATAATATTGATCTTGTTGTGTGGAAGTTTGTCAATAATTGCTTGGTTTCAGATAGCTTATTATTATTAATAATTCTATTCTTGTTTGTACTATTTATTGTTTATTGAATCACCTATACCCATAAGGTAAGTAATTTAAATATAGATAAAAACACATATAAGCTAGTAGTGGCGCAGGGACCAAAGGTTGTGGGTTCGATCCCCATTCGTGGAATTGATACATTTGATTTTTACTTCTTCGCTACCAGCCCATCCAGCTACATGAGGGATACAGCGTGAAGCTACGAGAAAAAATCCCATAGAATTAATAGATTAAACAGAAATCGAATACGGTTTTTTTGTGTCCCACCAATTACACAAACAATATCGACAAAAAAAAACTTTAAAAAAACTTTTTAAGATCTCATTTCATTGTATTCATTTACAATGTAAATAAATCACGTGCTAAACTATTATACGATTCAATAAACATAATCCAGACTCACTATATTATAGCGTTTAGTAGATATTATTATAAAAGTAAATAACTCAAATTGAGGAGCAGTCGTGGCGCAGCGGCACGAGGTGTGACTGTAAAACCGACTGGTTGTAGGTTCGATCCCCACATGCCACTCAACACGCAATGCCTCCAGAATTTGGCAGAAAGGGGGGAACGGAGTGTCTTAACACTATGTTCCCTCTGCCTACCTTGCTGTGTGCGGGAAACACCGTGATTAAATAAAATAAAATAAATAACTCAAACAAGTATTACGCTGTAAAGCGTGAAATGACACTGACGCTTTCGACTATTTCGGAAACTGTCGAGCCGTGAGAAAATACATCGTTTAACTATTCTTGTAGTAATAAAAAAGAAGTAGTAAAAATTAAGATACAGCCATAGACTATAAATTTTTAGTATTTCTTAGAATTTTATGATAAAAAGTAATATTTTAAATAAAACTATTTTAACCGGATTAATCGCGTATATTTTGTATTTTTATACATTTTTGGAAACCCGACGTTTCGAACACTTTGCAGTAGTCCGTGGTCACGGGTAGACTGAGGTGGCATTCGTCTGTCAGTTGACATAATTATTATATCAAACTACCGCCAACGATTTCTTANAATAATTATGTCAACTGACAGACGAATGCCACCTCAGTCTACCCGTGACCACGGACTACTGCAAAGTGTTCGAAACGTCGGGTTTCCAAAAATGTATAAAAATACAAAATATACGCGATTAATCCGGTTAAAATAGTTTTATTTAAAATGTGTAATAATCGTGAAAATCAAAGAACTTATTAAAAAGTAATATTTTTTTTATATATATTTCATTTAAAAGAGATGTTTTAATTAAATAAATAAATAAATAAATAATCGTGTATTTCTCAATGTGGTATATCTTTCTATTATGTAATCAGTATACTTGGTACTTACTTTATATAAGTGAACATGTCACCATCTTGATTCCGCAGTCACTGTTTTCTTCAATTTTAGAGTACCTGAATTAAAAAAAAATATATTAAAAATATTATAATATCAATAAATTTAATAGAGGCTCATCGTGTCGCAGTGTGTGACTGAATGTAAATGCGATTGGTTACGGGTTCGATGTCCCGAAGAAATGAAATATTTAAATTTCTTCGCTTTGGTGTCGAAGCAAAGCACGGCGTTGTGTTCCGCCACTCAAGCGCAATACCTCCAGGATTCGACGAACAATAGGGAACGAAGTGTCTCAACACTAGGTTCGTTTTGCCTACCGTAACACTAAAAAAAATAAAATATTAATAAAAACAGCACGTTCATCTATGAAAAGTAACCATACTTAACCATTATTATATTAATTTGCATTCCACTCTCTTACTAGACTAACATACTCTAATAAAAGAGATGACCGAAGCGAACTGGCACCATGCCAGAGCCCTGTTATATTTCAGGAGATCCTTTTAGATGTTTTATTAATTTAACTTGAAAGTTATTTTCCACGTTTGCACCAGCGTACAACTGAGAACCAAACACAAACTATCCCATATGGTTTATTTCATTATGGTTTTTTATATATATTTCTTTATCAGCTTCACGCTGTATCCAGCAGGGTAGGCAGAGGGAACCTGGTATTAAGACACTTCGTTCTCCATTTTCCGCAGAATTCTGGAGGCATTGCGTTTTGAGTAGCGGAAATCAATATCGCGCCTTGCCTCGACACCAGAACGAAGAAATGAAAATATAAATTTTAATAAATATTTAATTTCCTCGAAGATCGAACCCACAACCTGTCGCGTTTACAGTCACACTTTGTACCCCTGCGCCCCGATTGACCTATTATAAATTATATTTCAATAATTTTATAATATTTTAAGTTATATTTTTATAAATATAAAGTAAAATTCATTATTTAACTTGTAAATCACGCTCAATTTGTTAAAGTAGCGTAAATTTACTGTGACAAAAGTTTACAACTTAAAAGTTTCGAGCGTTATGCTAATCAATTTTTTGTACTACGTTTACCTGAAATACTAATTAAAAAACAATAGCTAGAAACTGTAAAAAAACAAATTATATAGTTCATGAAATATTTAGAGTCAAATTATTTCACGCTGTATCCCGCATATAGAACATAGGCAGCGGAAATCCGGAAATCTCGTGTTAAGACACTCAGTTCCCTATTAAGACACTTCCGTTCCCTACTTTTCGCTGAATTCTTGAGGCATTACGTGTGGAGTAGCGGAACTCAACGTCGCGTTTTGCCTAGTTACCAGAACGCGATAAGGAAAATATTAAATATTTCATTACTTCGAGTGGGAATCGAACCCACAACCGTCACACGCTTGTGGACCTGCGCCAAGATGGCCTCAAGTGTCAAATTCCGATTTATTTTGTTCATAGTAGATATGCCTAAGCATTTATCTGGTTTACTACTTTATAAATATACTAGTTCGTCCCACAGTCACCATATTAGACTCTATAACGCCCTACTGCATTGTTAAAAGGTCCCCCCCATATTGCGTAAGTGTTATATAATGGAAACATTCATTCTAAATCAGGTTTCATTTGTTTAGATTATCATATAGATAACAAAAAATATAGAACTCCACATCTACTAGTAATATAGAAAAATATTTCATATTGTTAGAAATAGGAAGCGGTTGAACGTTTTAAATAAAAAAATCGTATAAAAACACATATCGTCTGTATGTTTCTAAATTACTTGGAAAGAGATACAATATGTGTCACCTAATAACAATACTTTACACGAGTTTCCTTCCGATAAAGACCGTTGCCTACCAGCAACTGCCCCATATTGCTTCAGGAATTCTTTTCTCAACCCCCCGCGGGGGAAGAGCGGAAACGGTTCCAGGGCCAGGTGACTGTAGTGAACAACCTCCGCCCATAGCAATGGGCGCGTCATTGGGGTGGGCCAAGGCCCAGTGGTTGAGTCCGTCGGGACTGGGGAACTAAGGGATTAGGGTGGGAGGAGCAATGTGCAACTTGGGCGGTCAGCCCAGCCAGGTGAGACCCCTGGTTGCCCAGAAGAGGCCTAGCTCAGGCGACCAGCGACCAGGAGCTGCAGCTCAGGTAGCAAGAGGAGGAAGGATGTCCCTTGGTGGTCTGCGTATGTCTGGTGGGCAAGTGTGCTATGGCGCGATGTCTCGAACGTGAGGGAAATCCGAGACATCAGCGCGGTGGGGCCCCCTATTGACACAATTCCACTGCTTTTATAGTCTTTTTCACCAACATCTACCGTCTTTCACACGAGTTCGCTAACAATATTTATAGTCATGGAAAAGTATCAATAAAAATTATCAATCTTAAAAAAATATAATAATGATAATGATAAATTAATTTAACAATAGAAATAATGATTAAAGGCAAAAAGCAAAAGACGTCAGCAATCACAAACACAATCACACTGAATTATAATGCCAGTTGTAAATAAGCTCCTCCTTAGTAGTTGTAAATAAGTACCTACTCCTTAGAAAAGAATATAACGAATAGCACACAATGTTCTTGATAACTGTTATTATATTTCTTTTTTTTTCATTATAAAACAATTTAACCAGTAATATCCCGTTATATTAGGTAATTGAATAAGTTATCGATGTTTTTTTTTTGTTTAAAAAAAATAATTTAAAATATAATGCTTACAATGACATTACTCAAAGTATTGTCCATCATTAGAGACCAGAGAGATNCGAGAGCCTCCAGACCGAACCGGTGCTCCGAAATGTTTACGTTGATGTTGAATGGGTACAATTGTGTTTTGATACAGGGCAGTTGTGTGTCATATCATGATGATGAGTGTGGGTTCATTTCCATTTGGAGAAAAATTTATAAGGTTCTAGGCAAAGTTATGCCTAACGAACACATAAAAATACTAATATTTTATTTTTTAGTACAGGATAAGTGAAGAATATAGTGTTTTATTAATAAATTCGCGGAAAATATAAATTTATAGTAATTGTATTAGGACCTTGAATAAGTTCTTTGAAAGATGGCGTTGCAGCACTCTGCATGGAATTTCGTACGGTAACGAATCACCAAAGTAGTACTATATGTAACCTCAAATTATAGTTGACACTGTAGTAAACACTATTCTACTATAATTTGAGGTTACATATAGTACTACTTTGGTGATTCGTTACCGTACGAAATTCCATGCAGAGTGCCGCAACGCCATCTTTCAAAAAAACAGCAGCAACTTATTCAAGGTCCTAATAATAAATTCGTAAAATCCTAATTATATAAATGAGGATAAATAGTTGAATATTCTATAAATATATACATATATGTATATGCTTGGCATTTTAATCATGAGATCGCATTTAATAATTGGCATATATACATTTTTTTTTTCAGCTGTATCCCGCATATAGCAGGGTAGGCAGAGGGAAGTACCGGACAGTGGGGAACCTAATGTTTAAACAGTCCGTCCCCCACTGTCCGGTGAATTTTTGAGGCATTGCGAGTTGAGTTGCAGAACTCAACACCGCGCTTTGCCTTGGTACCAGAGTGAAAATATAAAAAATAATAAATAATAATTAATTTCACTGAGTCGGAACTGAACCCACAACCACCGCGTTTACAGTCACACACTTGCGCCCCTGCGCCACGACAACTTCTAAATACAGTTACAAAATCCATAATAATAACAAGACATTTTTACATACAATATAAATACATGCATACATACATTATTGTATGTAAAATTCAGCTTAATTATATTAAACTAGATTCCTTACATTGCATTCCTCATAATGCATTCGTGTAATAGAAGTCAACAATGAATAGCGTGATATAAAACATGATACGTGTACGTGCGTGAAACCCGAGAAACGCTTCTGAGGGCATGTTTAGCGCCCGAGTAAGCTCGCTAACCTACAACGTTTTAAACAATTATGCTTAAAACCTTATTTTAATTAGAACGTACTGTCGCAGATTAACTTGGAAATCTAGTGTTGAGACACTCCGTTAAGAGTAAGACACTTCCGTTTCCCATTTACCGCCGAGTTCTGGAAGCACTGCGTGTTGAGTGGCGGAACTCAAGACCGCGTTTTGCCTCGACACCAGAGCCAAGAAATGAAAATATTTATTTAAATATTCGATTGCTAATCGTACCCTCAACCTGTCACATTTACAGTCACACGCTTGTGCCCTTGCGCCACGATTGCCCCCGTAGCTTGTATGGCATATATATTTAAATATGCGCTACGAAACATTATTGAAAAGTGATGTAAAATAGAAATTTAAATTAAATTGAAATCAAGTGTTAAATGCTAATTGAGTACATGTTACTCACTAATTGACTTTCTTACTAAAATAATTACTAAAATCTTATATTAATATTTAGCTACCCGTTGTCGACAAGTTAAAATATGAATTTAATAAATCGAGGCCGTCGTGGCCCAGGGGCACAAGAATGTGATTGTAACACGCGGTTGTGGGTTCAATCGCCACTCGAGGAAATGAAATATTTATTTAAATTTATATTTCCATTTCTACGCTCTGGTGTCGAGGCAAAGAGCGGCGTTGAGTTCCGCCACTCAACACGCAATAGCTCCCAAATTAGGCGGAAAGTGGGGAACGGAGTGTCTTAACACTAGGTTCCCTCTGCCTATCCTGCTGTGTGCGGGGTACAGTGTGAAGCTAGTTTTTTTCTAATAATTAACTGGGGCTACCAATTACCAGTACAAGTGAACCATATATTAAAACATAAACTCTACATTATGTATTGTAAAAAAAAATATTAACCGGAGCAAATTGCATAACAGACGTAAAAAAAAATATAATAGACAATCGTTTCTTTCAACCCACAAACCTAAAAGAAAGTTATAACTATGGAAGTATGCCGTGGAAAGGTAAAATTAGTACCTCCACCTATTGGTAATGGTGTACATTTAATGCACCATAACCGTTCTGTGAGAGAGATTTGCAACACATACCTCGCTGACCGATAGCTGGAGGTAGAATGATAAATTTGCGTGTAGAATTGTAGACTATCAACGTCTGTGGAGGATAGAGGACAGAGGTTTAGGCTAGTCTTAGTAGGCGCAATGATTGTATATTAAGCCGGCAATCAGCTTCAGAACATTTCTTAGGACGTGCGTTTTAGCGATTCTAGTATATCGTTATTTCATTTATAAGCTTCAGCGGATTGAATTAACTTTAAGTTTGATTTTCGACTTATTCTTTTTCTTTACACTGTAATAAACATCTTTATCCTATTTCTTTACACAGTAATAAACGTTGTAATAAACGTCGATGACAATTGCGACATTACTGAATGATAAAATAAATTATAGTTAAATTAGCTTTTATTTATAGAAAGTAATCACAAGTATTTTCAATGTATTGTGGCCAGTCGTGGCGCAGCGGCACGAGGTGTGACTGTAAAACCGACTGGTTGTGGGTTCGATCCCCACTCGAGGAGTTGAAATATTTACTTAAATTTATATTTCCATTTCTTCGCTCTGGTGTCGAGGTTAAAACGCGGCGTTGAGCTCTGCCTCTCAACACGCTATGCCTCCAGAATCCGGCAGAAAGTGGGGAACGGAGTGTCATAACACTAGGTTCCGTCTGCCTACCCTGCTGTGTGCGGGATACAGCGTGAAGCTGATTTGATTTGATTTTTTATTTTCGTAATTATTATAAAATATGTAAAATATTTAAAATATCTCAATATAAAATCCTCATTTACGTCAAACGCAACTAGCACGTAAGTACTTTTCATCAGACATCGCAAACCTTCAAAGATATTAGCCCCGTTGAACTTACCGCACTAAAGTGCACTGTTAGCCACTCTACCTAATTAAAGCCAACTGTTCCTAAAACTATTGCTTATTTAAACTAATTTCCTTGATTTACATAAAACAAAACATAATAGAAAATTTATTTCTTAAAAAAAAAAGGTCTATATCGATAATGAGAAAACTGACAATAGTATAGGAACGAAATATCATCTCGTTGATTGCAAACGGTACATTTTAATTTAAGTTTTTTCGTTAAAAGCTCATTTGTAAAAGTCCCTTTGATTATGAGTTGAATATTCCGTTACCCTCTTAGAAAAGTAACGAGAGCAGCACTTCAAATTATAATAACAATATATGGACGTCGTTAGGGTTGCAACATGGATGAACTAGTGCGTATATAGTGTATTCTTATATATTTTTCAAATAATATATAAATATTTCAACTATACAGTTAAATGCAAGTAAACGTGGATAATTAGCATGAGAATCGAGATAACCAGCGCTGTGGACTAGATACATTATTCATTACCTCAACTGATTCTAAGCTATATGGACTGTAGGGATCTGGGTACTGGAGCTTGGTAATTTTGTAATATTAGTTAGTACCTACTAATGAACATTTAGCACCAAAATATGTTTAAATAATATATTTTAAAAACAATATGTAATATTCTTCTAGATTGATTTTAATTATATATTTTCTATATTCATATAAAATAATTATTTTTTAATATATATTTATGGTAATACCTGCTATATTATAAAATTAAATTAAACTTATATATGTATAAATATTTATAATTCAGGTGTTTGGGTTTGGTAGTCACATAAAGTCTTAAGTGATAACTCAGGTCACAGCACATTTTGACGATCATGTGAAAACACTGTAACTTGAAAATAGAAACTACTTACTCTTAGTATATTATGTCTCGTTAAACAGAATACTACTCTAGCAGCATTTAAAAAAAGTATTTACTAAATGTTATCTTATTTCTCATAGTTATCTCTAATGGATCTAACGTCGTCGTTATATACAAGATTGGCACAACTATGGAGAACAAAATAAATTAAATATTATAAATTTAAGATCCACAAACCATAGCCGCAACACAACATAAAAATATAAAATATATAGGCAAAAATAAAATTACTTGAATTGAATTTAAAAATAGAATATTTATGAAATCTCACATACAACCAGTACATAAGAGTAAGCTAAGACAAAATAAAATATATAAATCTAAATATTTCTAATATCTACTAAATATTCTCCTGATTGCGATATCTCTTTATATCGATTTCACCGAATAGACGATAGATCTTATTATTCTACAATGAAGGTACATCCCACGCGGTGTTTCAACTATTTGGCATGTTTAAACACCTGTTTGATTTTCAAATGTTTATCTAACAATCGTTTCGCCATCTTAACGAGGCCGGATTCCACTATAAAGTGTAGTTTTGTAATTACTATTTATCATATTATGTGTAGTAGGGCAGCATAAATACTAAGAGCTCACAAGCGTGTGACTGTAAATGTGACAGGTTGTGGGTTCAATTTTCACTCGAGGAAATTAAATATTTAATATTTTCCATTGTTTCGCTGTGGTATTGAGGAAAGGCATGGAATTCCGACAATCACGCGATTCAGATTTCGGCGGAAGGTGGGGAGCGGAGTGTCGTAACACTATGCTCCCTAGGGCTACCTTGCTACAAGCGGGATAGAGCGCGAAATTGAAAAAAAATATACTAATTGTATTATGAAATAATGAAAATTAAATAATCCTTTTAAAGTGGATTTCATAATAATGTCAAAATAGATAATAGAACGAGCCAAAGACATAAATGCGTAAATAATATTATAACTTGCGTCAACTGTCCTCTGTATAAGTTGTATGAAGACAAACATACATCACTATGTACATCACCATGTTTTCAATCTACTTAGAAACCATTAAATTTTTTACCTTATTTCTTACCAACTACATAACAAACGGGGCTTTATATTCACGGGGATTAGATTATTATTTATTAATAACGTATAATTTATATGTTTATTTAGTACAAATGAAACAGTGAAATTACAGTATTCCCATCACAGAAATCATATTATTCAAATAATATATTGAAAAATACAATAATAAAAATATATTTTAATAAGTAGATGTTGACTGGTTCTACAAATTTAATTGACCTATATACCTGCATACTATAAGAATTTAAAGACACAATAATATCTTTTAATATTATTACGAGTGTAAAATGTTAAGACAAGATTCTTTATAAGAACGCTTTTAAGTAAGATCAAAGTCAGTCGCTTTTCGTGATGGATGGTTTCGACACATTTTTGTACTTAAAAAACAACTTTTAGAAACAAATCGTGAATATTTTTAAACATTTCTTTTAAATGTTCATCCACACTTAGGAAAGAAAAATTCTTATTTAGAAAAAAAATTGAACGTAGCGGGACTCGAATCCACGCCTCCTGGCTTAGTGGTCAGAGCGCCTGGTCGATTTCCAGGAGGCGCGGGTTTGAGTCCCGCTACGTTCAAATTTTTAAACGTTTTCTAAATAAGTATAAATAGTGAATATTTAAAAAATGATTAAAAAATATTAAAATGTAAAAAGTTTTATACATTTCAATGTCATTTCACTTAATTCTCCTTAATTAGACATAGCTATAATATTTACTAATTAATTAGAATCGAAAGTTTGTAATATTACAGTTAGAATACCTAAGAATAATCTCGTCTTAATGAATTTTATGCGCGATTTGAATCACGCATAAATTGAACACCATCTACTTTCTAGTCATGATGTGACAAATATATACTTTTCTTTACAACATTTTTTTAAAACAAGAAAGAGATAGACCTTATCATATTTAGTTAAGTTTTTTTTTGTCAATTGGGTTATTTTTGTATCAGCTTTACGTTGTTCCGCGTAAAATAGGGTAGACAGACGAAATCTAAAGACAGTACATTACGTACTTATCAGTTCTCACTAAGCTTACTCAGTCTTAATTGCTAAATAAGAAATGCGTCAAATGGAAAAATATCTTTTCTTTTAATAAATTTAATATATAAAAACGTATAAAAGGTAGAGAAAAAATAGAGAAGCTGTATATTGTATTAAAAAAACCGGACAAGCGCGAGTCGGGCACGCCCACCGAGGGTTCCGTACAAAAATTAGAGGCCTTTGATTGCCTGGCCAGAGCCCTCACATGAACTAGCGCCTGAAATACCAAATTTTGCCAACTTTTTAAGGCTAATATTTTAGGATTTAACCACAAATTTATAATTTTCAGTATTATCCACAAATGTTTAATTATTTTTGCTAGGTGCCAAATTTCATAATTCTAGGTTAACCGGAAATACCTATACGTATTAATTTTGATTCCCTTTATACTGTCAAAATACGCACTTTTTGCTAATTAAAGCTAATAATTTTTTTTAATTAACCTCAAATGTATAGTTTTTAAAAAAAATTCTTGAACTAGTACTATCTGTAGATGCAGGATGCCAAATTTCATTAATCTAGGTCAACCGGAAGTACTCTATTAATTTTAATTCCTTCTTCTTTCCTTTATTGCGATATAAATGGCCATATCTCTTTTTTTAAGTAAATATAGAAATACGTTTTTTTTAGGAAATCATTGGGCCCGAGATCTGAGTATATGAATTTCAACTCGATATCTCCAAACCTTCCTGAGATAAATGCTCTGGACATACAGACGGACAGATAGAGGGACAACAAAGTGATCTTATAAGGGTTTCTTTTTTCCTTAAAAGGTACTGAACCCTAAACAGGAATCTTAACTGAAATAGGGGATTTAAGATCACTAAAACTTTCATACTGTTCAAAATATAAACTTTTCAACGTTACTTAATCATTGTATCCAAATATAGACATATGAGCTCACAAAACAAACTTTGCATAAGTATATGAAATTTGGTAATGACTCCCGCAGAGAGGCATCACTTACGGCAAGAAACGGAGAAGTCATTTTATCAAAAGAATTCATCAATACTATCACGCATATAGCAGGGTAGGCAGAGGGAAGTCACTCCGTTTCCCACTTTTTGCCGAATTTTCGAGGCATTGGGTGTAATGTGGGTGAATTCAACGCCGCGCTTTGCCTTATTGCAGAAAACGTAGAAATAAAAATATTAATAAATAATCATTCATTTCCCCGAGTGGGACTACAACCCACAACCGTCACATTTACAGTCACAGGTATGTGCTACTGCGCTACGATAGCCTCTCTTAATTTATATAATATCTATAACTTCATTAAATTATCTAAATTATATACCGACGTTATCGCTTTGATGTTATTCATACAATTGTGTCAGCCAGTTCAATATTATTAACGTGTTTGTAAATCAAACGAATATTGAATTTCATCTTAAATTTCGTCATGGGAAGTATCAATTGATTCGCGCGTCACCTTGACTAATGGTCAGATTGAGAAATCTCTGGCTTTATAAAGGTAATTGTGAAGGGCCTTTATAATGTAAGCATAATTTAATAATAAATCATAGGCATAAAAACGCGCTTCGGTATTTATAGATTTAAAATGCTTAAAAATATAGATATAGTCAATACTTGAGGCCAGTCGTAGCGCAGGGGCACAAGGTGGGTCTGTAAAGTGTTAAGACACTCCGTTCCCTACTTTCTGCCGAATTCTGGAGGCATTGCGTGTTGAGTGGCAGAACTCAACGCCGCGCTTGTCCTCGACACCAGAGCGAAGAAATGGAAACATAAATTTAAGTAAATATTTCATCTCCTCGAGTGGGGATCGAACCCACAACCAGTCGGTTTTACAGTCACACTTTGTGCCCCTGCGCCAAGACTGCCCTCAATATAACTTTAATAAAAAATATTATAATATAATATAGCAGTTGCGATTAGGATCACGTATTTAAAAATGAAAAATAGAACGGAATGAAAAACTAATAAACATAGTTGTATAATAACATACTCCTTTACATTTCAAAATGTTCAAAAAAAAAACAATTTTTGTATCAGCACATCTGATAGCCATAATTTGCAAGAGCAATGATCTATCAATCCTTTTAAGGTGATCTTTAGAAAGGCAGAAAGCAAAATGATTCAGATTACCGTGACATCAAAATGAAATATTGTAACATATTCAGTTAAAAAGGATGCCGACTTCGACTGACGACTGATAAAACTTTTTTGAAAGTTAGAAATTTATCTTAAACATATCACCCATTTAATCAGGGAAATATATGTAGATTTCTTTTTTACAGCTTCACGCTGTATCCCCTGCATATAGCAAAGGTAGATAGAGGGAACCTAGTCTTAAGACACTTCATTCTCCGCTTTCCACCGAATTTTCAAGGCATTGCTTGTTGAGTGGTGATCAAATCCGCGCTTTTGCCTTAGTACCAGAGCGAGGAAATGGAAAATATAAATAAATATTGATTTATTCTCCCGAGTTGGAATCGAACCCACAACCGTCGCATTTACACTCACACGCTTGTCCCCCTGCGCCAAGACGGCCTCATGTCTTGGACAAGCGTGTGCGTTCATATGTTTTTTACAAAAAATAGCTTAAACATCGTTTATTTTACATATTAGATATGTCGCTTATATAAAATTTTTGCAATAGATTTTTAAAAAGGAAACTTGTTATAACTTAAAGGTATGGTGAGATCATTAGATACATTCATAATCATAACTGTCAACTTCAGAAATTATACATTTATAAACATGAGCACACCACACTTTTGCCTTGGTACCAGAGGAAAGCAAAATGAAAATATAAATCAATAATAATACATTGCTCCGAGTAGGATCGAACCCACAACCGTCACGTTACAGCCCCACGCTTATGCCACGGCGGCCTCATTTACTCACTCACTCTATTTTATATGATAATAATTGACGGAACAAAAATTAAAAGTGAAGGAAAGTTATAGGGTAAATAAAAGTCCATTTATCTTCGCTATGGGGAGTCTTATTACATATATTAAAATGCAATGAAAGAGGCAAAGTGAATCATATTCCCAAAAAACACGTAAACGGAACGACTTACCCCTATTAAATTAGCCGGAACCCCACGTCGGGTAATATTTTTATAACCCAATAACACGCAATAACCCAACGTGTGCGTGATGAGAAAGTACAAACTTGCTGATTACTTAAATCAATGAAACATTTTTTTTATTTGTGTTTCAGCTTCACGCCGTATCCCGCAAGTAGCAGTAGCCTAATGTTAATACACTCCGTTTCTCACTTTCCGCCGGATTCTAGAAGCACCGCGTATTGAGTGAAATAAAACATCGAGGCCTTTAAAAACAAAATATCAAGTAACACATTGAAAAAATAATATTAAAACGTATTATTATGTATATGTATGTGTGTGTTTTTAATGTACGCAACAAGAGAAAGCTGAATTAAAAAAAATATTTATTACCATTACCTACCATAAAATAATTATATGCAGAAATATAATAACAAACAAAAAAAAAGATTACTGAGGTGAGCGAATTAAAAGAGAAATTTATAGATTTTTTACTTGAAAATTATAATAAAACATAAATAAACAGACAGACAAAAGAAACAAGCAAACTAATATGATGCCCTTGGATCAAGTTCAATTTCAAATTGTGGGCTGTACTTTCAATTACTGTTATGAGACGCTCATTGCGCGCTATTACCGAGTCGTAATTATACAATCCACCTTCTTTGAAAATAAGGTCGTTTTGATTTTATTCGTTCTTATTGTTAAACTTGTGAATATGTTATTTATATTATATATGATGTAGTAGCAAATGAGCAAAGCGTATATAGAAAAGAATATATTTTTTTAGCGTCACACTGTATCCCGCACACAGGAGAGTAGACGAAGGGAACCTTGTGTTAAAACACTCTGTGCCCTATTTTCCTCCGAATTCTGAAGGTGTGTTGAGTGGCGGGACTCCACACTTTGCCTCGACACCAGAGCGAAGAAAATAGAAATATAACATATTTCATTTCGCGTCGCGTTTACAGTCACACTATGAGCCCTTGCGTCAGGTGAAGCCTGTGATAATAAATATAATTTGTATTTTTATTAAAAAACTTACAAATCAGCTTAATATTTTAACCTGATGATGATGCGACATATAAAAATCTTTAAAAATGCATTTTTCTAAGGAAATGACAAAACCTACCTTACCCAACATCTAAGCTTCAACAACCAGTACAACAAAAAACTAACATAAACAAAGACATCACACTTACCAAACACGATGAAAACCCAGACCCCACACGACATCACTTGTAACAATTACTTACCGCAATCGCCCTTGCAGTGACTCAACACTATATTAATTGAGCGGAGATGAACCTTTTGTTTGACTCGCATACTTCATCACAATTATCTAGTTGGCTTTGTCCGATTGCGACAGCGATGGCTATCAGTTGAATGTTAGAAACGAATAGTTTATTAATGACATAAGAAGCTATGGTAAAAAAGGGATGTTGAGGCCAGTCGTGGCGCTGCGGCACGAAGTGTGACTGTAAAATCGACTGGTTGTGGGTTCGATCCCCACCCGAGAAGATGAAATATTTACCTAAATTTATATTTCCATTTCTTCGCCCTGGTGTCGAGGCAAAGCGCGGCGTTGAGTTCTGCCAGTCAACACGCAATGCCTCCAGAATTCGGTAGAAAGTGGGGTTCGGAGTGTCTTAACACTAGGTTCCCTCTGTCTACCCTGCTGTGCGCGGGATACAGCGTGAAGCTGATTTATTTATTTTTATTTATGGTTCAATTGAGATTAGTGTAAACGGGTATGAAGGTTTGGAATTCAAATATCATATGTCGAGGGAATATTTGCAATTGAGATGATTATGATTTTGACAGATAAAGAAAAGCGTTGGGTTGCTTTATCTGCTATCAGCTAGAGGATGGAAAAATGGAGATCTAAATATCTAATTTGTACTTGATTATCTCTAGTGCAAGAAATAATGCGGAAGATATGCGAGGACCAAAAAATCTTTCATCCAAGAATGTGCAATCTTTTTCTTTAAGATTATGATATCTATCTTTGTAAGAAGCACGACAACCGCCACTTTTTGAAAGAATGTCGCAATTGGTGACATTGGTTAGGAAGTATTAATAGTATAATAGTAATTGTGATAACATGTAACCTATTCTGAAATTTTATGCATAATCGTTAAGTTTCCGTAGTGTAGCGGTTATCACGTGTGCTTCACACGCACAAGGTCCCCGGTTCGATCCCGGGCGGAAACAACGTCAGATTATTTTTATTATTTTAAAACGCAACGTTTTATTACGAAATATATTCTTTTCTTTATTTAAGAGAAACTATTCATTTCGTTTTTAAGCTAAGTAGTATAGTAAATTTGTATATTGTGCTAGATATTGAGCTAGCTATATTTAAAGAACATATTTCAAAAAGGTGAAATATGAAAAGGAAACCGAAGTTACGCGACGGATATCCTTTGCTATTTTTATGTAAACGAAGTGACAACATCATCTCACAAATGTGAAGCATTAAGGCAGTCAATCATATACCAAGTGAAAAGATAATTAAGTCTATAATATAATACTTACTTAATACTTCCTTATTAACTATATATTAATTTACATACAAAAACATGATAGCTCAACTTCCTAGTTGGAAAAGGGGAAAAAATGTACTAATTATCTTATAACATTTACGCAAGCAATCGCCATAAACAAAACCATCAGTCAGTTCGCTTTTTATAGATTTATGACGACTATAGTCCCATATTATATTAACACTTTGTTTTTAGACATTGAGATTGTAGGCGTGTGGTACGACTCTAAACTGAAAAAAATATATAAAAGAATGAGTGAAACTAAGAACTTAAGAAGCACATAGCGTAATGTTTGAGCCGAAAACTTTATAATTTTTTTTAGTTTCACGCTATACTGTGTGTTGCGCATAGCCTGGCAAAAGGGATCTGGGAACCTGGATTCCTCTTTGCCTCCGACGCCAGAACGAAGAAATGAAAAAATTGAATACTTCATTTCCTCGATTGGAAATCGAACCCAAAACCAGTCGCGTTTACAGTCACACGCTTGTGCTCCTGCGCATACAATATTGAGACTCCTTGAAGTTATCTTGTATTGTTCAAAATATATAGTATTAAATAGTGCGTCCCAAATTAACTTATCATACTTATTGATAAAGTTTCTTTGTAATTGTTAGTAGAATTAACTCGTAATGGCGAGTTTAAAATAAAAGTTAAGGAAATACTTTTGAATTTTGAATTGAATATTTAATATGCATTATCAATAAATACACAACAGAGTTTTGCTTTCAAATATCCATTAGTTTTAACTTGACTGACCCGTTTTATTATTTTATTTTCAGCAAAAAACCAACACCATACGTAATTATTTAGTAAGATATGTTATATCACTTCATAATATAGTGTAATAAACAGCAAACATTAAAATATGTTACCAATATCCGGAATATAATTTTCTTTATGTTGGTATTTATCACTATTTCAACATGAGATCACCAATATGTAGGTAATGCAGTATTCATATGAAATAATTTATATAACGATATATTATATTGTATTTTAGAGAGGCCAGTTGTAAACGCGACAGGTTGTGAGTTCGATCCCCAGTCGAGGAAATGAAATATTTAATATTTTCACTTCTTTGCTCTGGTGGCGAGGTAAAGCGCGGCGTTGAGTTCCACCTCACAACACGCAATTCTTCCATAATTCGGCGGAAAGTAGGAATCGAAGTGTCTTAACCCAGGGCTCCCTCTGCCTATCCTGCTCCATAGGGGATACGTGAAGCTGAAGAAAAAAAATATTTTCTTATTCAACAACAACTTTAAACTAAATCGTTTTAAGACGTTCAATAAAACCATTTTAACGCATTTGTTTTATTGTCATCCGGTTTCGAAACACAGATAAAGCACGCGTTGATAGCTTGAACACACAAGATAAATATTTTAGGAAATACTTTATAGTATAGGTGTTTTATGTAAAGGTTGCATCATTCCTCATACACCATAACTTAAATTATTATGTTCCAGATTTCTTTGAGCTTTCCACATGTATAAAGAGTCTAGCTCGGTAAACATGCAAAAGCTGCATTGGCTTCTAATGAATTAATTAAATTAAATTTCATTGAGATAGCTTTATTAGATACCGAGAAAATAAACTTTAACGTTAAGGGTTGTTAACCCCCTAACTCCTTTACTAACCATTGCAGTAAATGTAAGTTTTAATTATCAACGCAATCATATTTAAAAAAATCAGTAGAAACCAGTGCAGCTTTTCCACATTCCATTTTTTGAAATATTTATTTACATTTATATTTTCATTTCTTCGCTCTGGTGCCGCTCTAGAACTCGGCAGAAAGAGGGGAACGGAGTGTCTTAACACTAGGTTCCCTCTGCCTACACTGCTGTGTACGGGATACAGCGTGAAGCTGATTTTTTTTTAAATTTGATATTCTACTTTTCCATATTCCAGTACAGTGTGCTCTACGTACATCTCTCTTCGATTCTTCGATCTGTATTGGCATCTCAATATACTTTCTATTACCTTGGAAGTTAGTTCCTTTAAAAATTGTAGCTTATAATTTATGTTAATCAGTACCTATACCATTTTTTGAAGCCTTCTTCATGGCTTAAGCAAAACGTTTGATTGTAAACAGAAAGATTATGATTTTGCACTCGGGATTCCTGACAACAAGGCCAAGCCCGGTGTTGAGTTCTGCCACTCAAACCGCAATATTTCGTAAATATCCAGAATTATCTTAACGGTAGTGCTTCCGGCTACAAGCAAGATACATTGGAAAAATTTAAAAAAGCAAAGAAAAAAGTTGTGTTACTTTCACAATAACTGCGGCGTTTATATTTTTTTGAATGAACTCACAAATATCTATACAAAGCACCAAGTTTATAGACGAATTATTACTTTTAATTCTCGTTTCTTACAAAATCATTGCATTTGACGATATAATATGTAAAGAAGATTCAAAATGAGATTTAAATAACACTATTCCGTCAAACACGCCTTAATTGGGACAGAATGCTCTTACATAAAAATAAGTTTATAATTTAATTCACTTACATTCAAAACTTACATTTTTGTTTCTCGGAAAAATTTAAACAATGGAGATTATTGGCTAATGACCTTTATATTACACTGCTATTTTAACATAATATTATGTAGACAACAGAAATTTTAAACTTAGTAAATGTTAGATCTCTGTTATAGATACTTACATATGATGAGAGAAAAAGGACGAGGCCATTGCCAGTTTATAGCCTTTGGAAGGAAGAATCTTTCAACCTTACAAATGAAAGTTAAAATAGATCCCTAGGAGTGGCTCATTAAACTCATCCAAAACAATTTAATAAAAATTATAAACATAAAAAAAAACCAAATTTAATAAAAAGGGCAGACAAAAAAAGTGAGTTCAATTATTATTATTTTTTTTGTTTTTTTTTTTAATAAGGAAGAAGTTTGAGTCTGCTCTGCTACAAAATAGGTAGGTAATGTAAGAAATTATTGATTCATTTAATAATAAAAAAATATTTCTTTCAGAATAATGGTACTAATCCTTTCTATATAATTTTAATCATATTTATTCTTGAAAACAATAATTTAATAGTAGAACGATTTTTTCTGTGATAATTAAAGGTAGCCACTACTGATTACTTTGCTTATTTTAAGTTGTTTTTGTAATTCTTATAAGATATTTTTTTATTTATATCTCCACTAGTGCATATGGCATGATAGTCTAGAACCTAAGATTAAGATACTGTTACCCACTTTTTAAATATTTTTTCAAGACAAGTGTTAATTGGCTGAACTCAATACTAATGAGAGGGAAAGGAAATAAATCATTCCCATAAGTGTGAGACGAACCCACCAAAACTATTGTATTTACAGTCAGCCAATATGCGACTTTGCCATAATGAGACCAATATAGAAGCCATTAATACAAAAAAATTAAAACAATTATATTGATACAAGTTTTTCTACAGCATACACGACAACAAGATATTTCGCCATTTAGCTGGCTAAAAATTTGGTATTCAATAGAACATATTATCTGTTTCAAGCCTATTAATACAAGGCAATTACTATCTTTATTATTCTTTGGATATATTTATATGCACCTTTTTGCTTTACGCAGTCTTAAATAAAAATATTGTGTATGAAAAAAATTAACAAATACTTAGTTTTCAATGTAAATTTCTTTCATTTCAAGCCAAATAAATATTGCTAGGCAATTACTATCATGTATAATATTGTTTCATTTATAATATTGTGTATATATTATGAATATGCAAATTTGAGTTTAAAACACAATTGTAATGCTAGTATATGTGTTTAGAAACATAATAACTTAGTGTAATGATTCAATATTTAAACGAGAAGATGTAAATTAAATAAATATTAATTACAAAAATTAATAATTTTTATTTAATTCCAATCTCAAATGTAATGGGACTTATTATAGACTACTTATAAAAGTTTTTAGATCTTCTCAATCTACTACTTAAAGAATTAAGTAAACAAAGAAGGCGGAAAACCACTCTTGTTAATATTTAATTGCACTCGCAAATCAATAAATCAAGGTTAAACAAAATGCAATGCAAACACGTAAACAATTAATGACTGTGAATGAAAAGCAATGGGATTATAACAAAAACTAACAATTAATGTATGGTTTATAGCGTTCATTTTTAATTAATGTATTTAACAACAAAAACTGCAAGAAAACAAGTACTTACCCGGCGACAGGTGTACCGTGTAGCAATGCAACATGAATTCCAACACGATTCTTATACATCCATAATTTCACAAATTATTCACTTAAACCACCTTATCACATTATCGAGAACTTTAATCACCTAGGCACGAATCTGTTCCGGAAATATATCTTTTTAACAAACTTTAATAAGCGAATTTGCAAACCGTCTGTACCGCACGCATTGATTGCACAGTGCACTTGCATAAAAATTTACATGCGAATGCAACGACACGATTTGATTTTTATATATAAATCACATGCTATAAATATTACTTAAAAATAGGAGACCTTTTTTTTATTCTATTGAGTATTATTAAAATAGTTTTGGCTGTTTATTAGTAGAAATAAATTCCATAAACATCAATAATCGTATAGCATAAAGAGTCTTTTTACAGAGTAAAAAAAATCTTATAGTACAACTTGTCAAAAGTTTTGACATAAATATGACGCTCTTGTCTTTTAATCTGTGCCGAACACGGTGAAGTCACAATTTAAATTTATATTTTTTATTTTATACGTATCACTTTTAACTTTTCTTTTTTTTATATACGTATAACATTTCAATCAATTATATTTGTTTTGTTTCAGTTTTTTTTTAATTAGAATTTTTTGTTTTGTTATGCAGTCGGGTTGTTTTATAGTACTTGACATATAAAATAAAAACCTCCAATATATATATATAAAAATTATAAAAAAAGATTTTATTTTCGGCTTAGTTTGAATGGTAAAGTACCTGAAGGCAAGGCCTGTATTGTAGTATACAGCTTTCAATGTCTAAAAAAGTAGTCTTCATTAATAACTAGAAATGCACTCGTGGCTTCGCCTGCTTGTGCTACATAATTATTTATTTACTCATCAGAATTACTTTCGTGATCTAATAACATTATAATTTTAAAAAGAAATCCACACATTGATAGCTAAAGTTCCAGCTAATTCAATAAAAAAACATTTTGTAGTTATATTGTCGCATGCAATTATATATATATTGACGTAATTTATTAACTAAATAAACTAAATAAAACAAACACTAATAAAATATCAGTTTCGGAAATTAGAGTGAACAAGCGCACAGGCAAATAGACAACAATTTTTACATTAATATATGCCCCAATAAAGGATTTTCTCATATATCTTCCATGTACAGAGAGACATGAGGCCGGTCGTGATGCAGCGGCACAAAGGTTGTCGGTTCGATCCCCACTCGAGGAGATGAAATATTTACTTAAATTTATATTTCCATTTTCTTCGCTCTGGTGTCGAAGTAGAGCGCGGCGTTGAATTCTGCCACTCAACACGAAATGCCTCCAGAAATCGGCAGAAAATGGGGAACGGAGTGTCTTACAACTAGGTTCCCTCTGCCTACCCTGCTGTGTGCGGGATACAGCGTGATTTTTTTTTTACAGACAGACAGAAACTTTAGGATCCTTGCTGAAATGTACTACAAGGTTACCAGGAGACAAGACACTTCGTTTTCAGTTTTCCTTCAAAACTCAAATCACGTCGTTTTGAGCTGGAGTTCAAAGCCACGCTTCATATTACGGGGGCGGAAAAACAAACACAATTTAAGTATTATATAATTATTTTCCTGAGTGGATATAAACTCATAACCATCTACCAAACACTGTACTAATACTATTACGCCACGACATCTTAAATTTCCAATGTCTTTTATTTGTCAAATAAAATTGCCTACCATACTGAACAAATTTTGCTAACGCAATATTTTATTATATCTTTTTAAATTTAACTGGACTATTTTAGATAATTATCATATATTCTATTTTGTATATTAATGGAAAATTACTGGCACGTTGTACATCTTTTACTGAATTGAGAAGGTGATTTTTAATTTTTATTTGTCATTTGAAAATGCTTATTACGCTCATCAACTATTGTTAATGCATCATTTCATTAATTCTCCTAAATTAGTTGGACTGTTGTCATTCATCAGATATTCCAGATAGTACATTTTTATATGACAATAGAAAATGTCAACTTGTTTGACCTTTAGGTTAGCAACTTTTGTTAAGGACATATTTATTTTTTCGTCTACAAATCGATTTTGAAGCCTAAAGGCTGCACACGCTTAATAGCTACAAAGCATAAAAAAAATCTTTAATTCCGTCCAGTAATTCAGAAGATGTGGGTACACAAAAAGGTACAAAAATGTTGAAAATTATAGATTCGTCGTCTGCTAATTTTATTTTGTTCTAAATTATTTTTTCGTAAAATTATTAAATTTACAGACATATTTCTTTATAGTTGCATTATAGTATTTAGCAGTTAAATGCAATTCAAGGGATTGCACTAAAAATTAATAACCACTATCCTTATGCTGCAGTAATATTACTTTCAAAGTACCTACTACATGACAGATGTAAATTTAATATTAATTATTCAATATCATTTACAAGAGTAACCCTAAGAAAGTTATTGAACTATTAATAAAGGTAAATCTTTATTACTTTACATAGGTAACATTAGGGTTCATTAAAAAAAAACCTTATAAATCGAATGAAACTACTATATTTGCATTAAAACTATTCATATAATATCAGTTCTATCCAAGCTGAGGTTTAGGAGGGACAAATGTACGTTTTCTAGAGAACTTTTTACGTGACACTCTCATTTGTTGCAGCTGATTATAAACTTCACTCCAGATTTCAGATTGATCTTCAGCTGGTATTGTTTTTCTGTAAATAAAAAAAAATGCTAAATAAAAATGATGTCAATATATGAATAAATTTTCTTAATTATTCTTTTACTTGCAAGAGTTCTAAAGAACTTCATCTAAAGGTGAAACTAAAATGTCTTTAAGTCATAAATATTTAGCTTAAGGTCAAAATTACACTTTTTCTATAGCTAATAAAATAATGACAATTGTTATATATTATATCAACAGAATAATGACAAAAATGTGGATATTAGTAAACTAAAAAAGCTAAAAATAAAATACAATCATTACCTGTATTGTTTCATTAAGTCAAATTTCTCCCATGGCGTCTTCCTTAGTTCTCTTCTGACTCTATCTTTTTCTTTCAAGTGCTCTTCAATATTTGACACACCCTTTAGTTCTTGTCTTTCCCACCTTTCCAACCATGGTCTTGGCTTTAACTTTACCTGTAAAATTTAAGTAAAAAAAAGTTATACATACAATAGTGATGTGCTCGCAACTTTGCCAAAGTATATAAATTATAATCAAATTATACAAATGTGTTACATAAAAAGTTACATATGTGTTTAACTGATATAAAAATCAAAAATCAAATCAGGCAGAGGGAACCTAGTGCTAAGACACTCCGTTCCCTCTGCCTGATTTGATTTTTGATTTTTTTTTTAATATATAAGTCATGTTTCTATAGTACCAATCACATTTAATCAGTATCTTTTGTGTGAAAGACAAAACATCCATTCATGCTCATAACCTTTCATACGTATACGTATGTAAGATAACAAAAACATGATAGTAGTATTATTAACATAATAGGGAATTTTGCTGCTCTTGTGAGATAAAAGACATACAATGTCTCTATAATAATAGACCAAAAATTTAATTATTATCTACTTATATATATAATAGAGGCCAGTCGTGGCGCAGGGGCACAAGGTGTGACTGTAAAACCGACTGGTTGTGGGTTCGATCCCCACTCGAGGAGATGAAACATTTACTTAAAATCATACTTCCATTTCTTCGCTCTGGTGTCGAGGACAAGCGCGGCGTTGAGTTCTGCCCCTCAACACGCAATGCCTCCAGAATTCGGCAGAAATTGGGGAACACAGTGTCTTAACATACTAGGTTCCCTCTGCCCACCCTGCAGTGTGCGGGATACAGCGTGAAGCTGATTTATTTATTTTTATTTATTTTAAGTAAAATCTACCAAAATTATAAGTTTCTTTTTTTAATGTTAAACTTTTTTTCCCCACATAGCACCCCTGCTATGTGGGAAAAAAAAGTTTAACAACCCCAACCTGAGAACTGAATATTAAGGCACACTGTTCCCCATATTCTGGCTAATTCTTTAGGCATTGAGAGTTGAGTGGTGTAACTGAACACCATGTTTTGCCTCATTACCAAAGTGAGAAAATAAAAATGTTATATATTTTATTTTACAGTTGCATCTTGTGTAATTCAATTGATCTCTACAAAGATGGTAATTACCTGCACTGGGTTGATTGGCACTGGAGTTCCTTCAGGCAGTATTTCAGGATCCATGTCCAATGGGAAAGTACAGTACTCAGGTAAGGCATCTCTTAAATAAAACAATTTGTCATCAAGACGCTTCTCCAATCGAAGAACTTGGACATTTTGTATTGTTGGATCATATAACTCATAGCGAATCTGAAAATTATTACCAAAAATTCTTAATCTCAAAATCATTGCAAAAGAGGCTGAATAAGTATCAATAAGGGATAATTTTAAAATTAAGGAAATATTGTAAAATATATTTTAATTTGACACATATAAATTTTATGTTAGGTTAAAATTATAATACATAATTTTGTTCCAAATATTTTAATCAAACTGAATGGGAGATTTTAATTTCATTTAAGACTAAATAATATTCACATTTAGTTTATGTCATATAAATCACTACAAGAAGCTAAAATAATTGTAAATTTTTTTTGTACCTCTATTCCTTGGTGGTCAACAACATTTCTTAAAGTAAATTCTGCTCTTAAACCACAGCCTTTTCGTTCAATACATATACCAACAAATCTGTTAGTTTTACCCTGAGCATGTGGATCAGATATTGTAACAGCTAGGATAGAACCTGAGAATGAAAACAACACTAAGATAAGAACATTTATAAATTATATATATATAACTAAGTAACAGCATGCTCTCTTGTTTAGTGAAGTAGTTATTTAATGCTTAGGAATAACCTTCTGATTGTGTAAAAGGTCTGGCCATATAAGCATGGAAACGCTGCACTGGCTTCTATTGATTTGTTTTAACCATGATTGTATTGTTTCAAATATTTACTTAAAAAAATTGTTTAAATGTTATATTATGTTAATTAATCTTATTTATTATTAACTTACCAACATAAAATTCTGGTAAGTCAATCTGACTCCTTCTTTTTAACATATCTGCCCTTTCTAATTTTTCACGCAAAGCGTTTCGCCATTTAGGATTGGGGTCTGGTAAAAATTCTGGATATACATGCCGATATTCTAATATCGGATTATGTGACTGTAGTCTACGTCCAGATATTTTTGGTTTTTCTACTTCCGCCGGCACTTCTGCTCTATCTGGGAGAGAAGATAACAAACGGCAATCTGCGAAGGTAACATACATTATTATATATTTTTTTTTAATATTTTAAATATTCAATGCCTCAAAGAATTCAAAATAGCTATATACTAACCTCTTGTCACAATCCATTTAGTCGTACTAAAAATATCAAGAACTGATTTTCGCATTACTAATGACATTTTTACTGTACAATTTCGAATATTATAAATATACAGAGCTTTATTCGGAGAAAAGTATTACAACCTAATTTTAATTAATAAACATTCTGATTTCTCTCTAATAACTTGAAGGTTTGACATAAGACATTTGATTAATGTTGCCAGCTCGGATTTTAAATATCGAAGGCCAGATAAGAAAATTACAGAGAAATAGTAATTTTCATATGAAAAGTACGTAGGATAGATAAAAGTTAATAAAACGATAATTTGCAAGATCTCCAAAAGTAGCAAATGTTTTTTTTGCTAACGATATCACACAAGCGTGACCATTTTTGTTTATAATGCATTTTTTTGAAGTAGGAGTATGATTCCAATCCTTTTCACTATCAAAGCTTATTTCCATATATGATAGCAGAAAGTTGAAAAATATATAAAAAAGGGGTGTAAAAAACATTTAGTTGAAATATTTTTAAGTCCACTTTTACGGCCACAAAATCGTCTAAGAGTTAGATGTTTCGTTCTACAGAGTCACTCGAGTTACTTTGGTTTAAAAAATTATGACGCAACGTGTTGAGTAACGAGGCGAGACGCTTATTAACTTAAGTCTTTTATTATTATTATATAAATACACCACGGACATTGGTGGTCCGTGCCCTTTCTGCTCTTATGTCCTTTTGTTTTATGTGATTTTGACTTTTTTTTAATTTATGTTGCAGTGCATCTTTACACAGCAAAAGGATGAAGTTTTAATTGCTTATAAATAATTCTGAGACTAAAAAACGTAGGTATACCGTATATACTTAAAATACGTAGATCTACGTAAAAAGACGTAAGGTTGGCAAGACTGCATTTAATTCTATAAATAGGGTTGTAATTCAAAAGAATTTTTTTTGGCTGTTATAGACTTATTATAAATATATACCAGCAAATGGGGCGAGAAAATGAAATGGTTTTAGAATTTAAGCTGCATTTTATCAATGCTCATTATTTTAAATATAAAACAATCGATATGGAAGTGTGAGTCAATACTAGTTTTACATTGACCACATAGTAAAAAGTGTTTTTATACTACAAAATAAATGAGGCCAGTCGTGGCGCAGGGGCACAAAATGTGACTGTAAAACCGACTGGTTGTGGGTTCGATCCCCACTCGAGGAGATGAAATATTTATTTAAATTTATATTTCCATTTCTTCGCTCTGGTGTCGAGGACAAGCGCGACGTTGAGTTCTGCCACTCAACACGCAATGCCTCCTGAATTCGGCAGAAAGTGGGGAACGGAGTGTCTTAACACTAGGTTCCCTCTGCCTACCCTGCAGTGTGCGGGATACAGCGTGAAGCTGATTAATGTGGGGTCAATAGAAGACTTTAAAAAACGAAAATCATCCTAAAATTTCCCGTTTTGAATCGACCAAAGAATGGTCACGTTAGGTATATATTACACCAGAGGATAAAGGTATATGTTTTCTATGGAACATATTATACTCTATACTTTTGTCTGTTTTTTGACTTCACAAATGGCGTGACACATGTCAAATTAATAAACAATTTTATTGATTAAAAGCTTATACAGTGACCTAAATTTGTGTCCCTGCGTTAAACTCAAATATAAAATGTCTTCATTAATACAAAAATGTAATGATGATAATATCCCTCTTGCTGATGATGATCCACAGGTGATAATAACTGATGAAGTAGATAATCGCTTGGACCATGGAAGGTCTATGGATTCTCTTCCGAGTTCTTACACAGGAGGTTCGTCCAGCCCAGGCTTAAATGGACCAGCTAGTTTTGAGCCAGATTCTGGAATTGATGAACAAGAAGAAAAGGCACGCCTAATATCGCAAGTTTTGGAACTACAGAATACATTGGATGGTAAACACTTATTGTTCTTATTGTTTATTATTTATTGTTTACCTGACTTTTTTGTGTAATTAAAAATTATAATTTATTATGATAGTTTTATATTTATAAGTTATATGTTTTTTCAGATCTTTCACAAAGAGTGGACTCAGTCAAAGAAGAAAACCTAAAGCTGCGTTCAGAAAACCAGGTGTTAGGACAATACATTGAAAACTTAATGTCAGCCTCATCTGTTTTTCAGTCAACTACACCCAATGTACATAAGAAGTAAAGAATTCACCTCCACTCTTTTGCCTTAGTGTTTAGTAAGACTGAGGAAAATACTTACAAAGAAAAAGTTCTTAGTCTTAGAGTGGAGTGTTTTTATATTTATTTTTATTTTATTTATACCAAAAATAAAATTAATTTGGCAGATCTGTCACTATAATGACGCAAATTATTGATTATTTGATAAATAATCATAACATTTTGAAAAATGAGAAAATTTATAAATTTTCTAAAAATTCTTTATTTAGTCTTTTAATTGGCACTCAACAGCTTTATAACTGCCGCTATTTTATATGAAAAGCAAGTATGTGTGAGCTTAGCTATTTTAAAGCAATTGTAATTGTTCACATATAAAATTTGTAACAGATAGGGTAATTGTTAAAATGTAACACAGTTTATATATATCATATTTATACAACTATCCTTATTAAATTATACTTTTAAATTTATGATCATGCTTAATTATAAATCATGTTCAGTGTTCAATCAAAATAAAATTAGTTAAATATTTAAGACCAATTAACAATTTTCTAGTTGATCCATATTTGTAAACATTCCATAAATTTATTTATTTCAAAATGCTCTCTTGTATCTCACTTAATCTCATTTTTTTGGTAATTTCAATGTGTTTTTGTTTTAGCTTTAAAAATATATTTATTAACTAGACCAGTCTTTTTATTTATTTCATTATGTCATTATACAGGTAATTGTTGCTAAATCCATACAGTTAATAATAGAATTTACTATGACAGAATAGGAATTAGCAGCCAATTTAAAAAGATTATTTATTTATATAATTACAAAATAAATATTTATATTTAGATGACTCAAGCTGGGTTTAACGTGATGATCATGGCTGTAACACGCTTTCTTGTGACGCAAATTCATGAAACTATAGAAGTTGGTGCTCTAAAAAACGTGCATCAGGTGGCAGTGTGGCACTCACAAAAACTTTGAACATGCAACCGCCAGGCAGTGTTCGCGTGACGCGGTCGTGATCCTTACGTGACGTGAGATAATGTTGTCAGTTTCCAAATGTTTCCCTGGATATATTTTATGTTTTGTAGTGTTCATATAAACATTTATGTTGAAGCTTTGTGCGACTGTTAACGTGACGGTTGTAGGGGAATGAAATATTTTTATTTCTTCGCTTTGGTAACGAGACGCTTTGGTAAGTTTTGGTAAGAGAACGCTTTGGTAAGTTCCGCTACTCAACAGTCGATCTCTTAAGAATTCGGCGGAAAGTGAGAAACAGAGTGTTTTAACAGAATGTTTTCACTGCCTATCCTACCTATGCAGGATACAGCGTGAAGCTGGTTTAATTTAATGAAATACTAAATAATATGATACATAACAATTTAATTATTATTTTATTATTATAATGAACCTATTGAATTATCATATATTCACAACCCCAGTGATGTCTTTGTATATTATCTATTTTAAATATTCGCAATAAAACTAGTTATCATAATTTATTATTATTATAAGACATCATGAATTCATGAGGTAAGAATGTTTTGGTCGTAAATTTTTCCGGAAATTATGTTTTATACAATATGTAAACACTTTTGCGTCATCTCTTTCCCGCTAATGGGATCAATAGAATATTCTACCACCGCTCTGCTCGCACTGTATGTGCATCGAAAATCGGAATCATTTTTAGTCGACTTTTGACAGTACTACGAGAAACACGTTTTCAAAGTTATTTCTTTTATCTTCCAAACAAGATGCCGAAAAAACTTAAAGTTGTCGTAAGATCCCTATACTCTCATGAGATTCGTAAGGACGTGAGTTTAGAAAATTTGAAATCATTAAAACTAGAAGACGCCTGGCCATTTATCAGGGATGAAATCGAGATTGAAATCGGTAGCAGCCAGCTTGTTTGTATTCCACATATTACCGAAGCGGACCTGTACAAAGTTACGTCTCTCTTTGTACCAAATGAAAAGGAAATAAACGGTAAAATGTTCACACCGCTCGGGGAACTAAACAAGAATATAAATAAAGAGAAAACTAGCTCAGAATATGTTAAGCTGCTGGAACAGGGCGATTTTCACGAAGATGATTTCAAATTTCCACACGAAAGTGTTAAGGTAGGTTGCGGTGACGATAAAACAATAGTTGCTATACTACTATTGTCCATAACATTACATTTTTTATTATATATAAATAATACCTGTGTATACTGGCCTTGAGTTGTCTGCTACTGCTAGTCCCGGACAAAAGGTCACACAGGATTAATATTATAATTTTACGAATAATGTCATTCTCGACAACTGCTTATCATATATAATTTTAACATAATTTCTGGATACTTATGGAGTATAATAAAGTAGTAAATAATTTTATTTAATTCAATTTAAATGTTTTACAATACTTATTATTTTAACTACTTTCATTTCCTGGTTCTGGTATCGAAGCAAAGGGCGGCGTTTTCGCCTCTCGATACACAATGCCTCTAGGATTAGGCTGACAGTGTGGAATGTCTTGTGGATTGTCTTAATACTAGGATCCCTCTGCCTACCCGGCTCTATAGGACAACAGCATGAACCTAAAAAAATATTATTCCATAACAATATATATAATTTAGTTAGGAATACTATCTTATAGTTGTATAATTTTAAACAATTTGTTTATAATAGTATAAAATATATAGCTCCAACAATGATGTGATGTCCTTCAAGAGTAGACGGAAGCAATATGCTTTTTTATAAGGAAAATAAAGCACAATTTGTCCAAATTCATTTTAAAGTGTTTATTTTTATTTTTTAGATAACATTGCAAGATGAATCAATAAAAAACAAAGTGCGAGTGATTATGATTAATTTTACTAAATATTCTATTCCAAAAGGAAAAGATTTTGTGAACAACATATACTTGGATGTGGAAAAGAACAAAGGTGAGACCATTTAAACTATAATAACGTTAATTAAGATATCTGTAAAAGTTATACACAGAAAACCTGTTATGAAACTAACTGTAAATATTATAATATAAAGTGTGCACTGCCAACTTACAATGATTATCATATATTAACATAGTGACAATTATCAACACCACTATATTATTATGTAAAATAGAAATATTTTGCTAAGAATAAAATTAAGTTTCATTGTGGCAGCACATATCATACAATGTCCACAACATAGAATAGAATCGATTCTATTCCCACTTTAGAGAATTAATTATTTCCTGTAGTGTTCTGTGTTGAGTTCCACCACAAAACACAAATGGAGAGGGAAATGGAGAATAGTGTGACACTGCTCTATAAATATATATTTTTATATATATGTTCTATAAATATATTTTCTTTTTCAGATCTAAAAGGCAAGAAAACAGTTTACATGATCTCACATGTACTTATGGCTAAAACAATTGAGTTCAGAGTAACTCAAGGCTCGTCGTCCAGGATCTTTCATCTCGGTAATGCTTCACCACTCGTGTTTGGATTGGAAGAGTACTTTATTGGTGATGATGGAAAGTTAATTGCAAAGGTAAGTTGTAGTTATGTATTAGATATGTTTTGTTTGCACCAAGTTTTCTTGTATTCATATTTTATCAGGGTAGACAAGAGAACCATATATAGAAGATATAGTAGATGACAGTTGAGAACAAATTTTATTTTATAATGCTAAAAAAAAATTCTTAAAATCTTGCCACACATTATTTATTAATATCTATTTTACACCCAGAAATAAAGAGAATTTTAAAGAATTCCATCAATTGAATCAAATTAATTTTGTATACATATCAATAATTTGTTTTTCATTATGAAATCATCAAATTTCTTCATTTGTAATATTAGTTGGATGTTTTTTTTTTAAATTCATAATATTTACATAGCCCAAAGCTATATGACGACTTTGTTTAATATGGAAAGTAACTTAAACGTCGTTCATTTTTTATAAAATCAATCTTCATGACACCTTTGTGATTTATTGTGATTATTTTATCTACAATGCATATAAAATTCAAGGTTTCTCTGCTATTGTTCATTGCACACTAGAAGGGAAATGGGACTTAAAAATAAAATATAATGCTTGAATTCAAATAAAAATAGTTATAGCTATAACTATTTTTATTTGAATTCGTAACTATAACTATTTATATTTTTTAATTATTAATCAATTAATCAGCTTCACGCTGTATCCCGCAGCAGGGTAGGCAGAGGGAACCTAGTGTTAAGACACTCCGTTCCCCACTTTCTGCCGAATTCTGGAGGCATTGCGTGTTGAGGGGCAGAACTCAACGCCGCGCTTAACCTCGATACCAGAGCGAAGAAATGGAAATATAAATTTAAGTAAATATTTCATCTCCTCGAGTGGGGATCGAACCCACAACCAGTCGATTTTGCAGTCACACCTTCGTGCCGCTGCGCCACGACCGGCCTCAATTTATATTTATAATAAACGTAAATGTTTTAAACGACAGTATTAAAGTCCAAGTGAAAGTCGAATAAAAGAAATCGAAGCTGTACTGACATTTTTTTATAACAAAATAATTCCTGTTATCGAAAAGTGACGTAATTATATAAATTTTACTTACGTATCATGATTTAAAAATGTGTTGTGGTAGTACTTGAAAATATATAGTATTATCAACCGCCCGCGGCTTCGCCCGCTTTAACTACGATATTCAATTAATGCTTAATGAATTACTTTCTGTTCTAATATTTTATGTTTGCAGCGCATTTATAGTGATTTCTAATATGAAAATTTCAGTAACTTCGATATCATATACGCCTTAAGATCGTTTGATTAGATTTTTTGTACATATGTACGAACGATATGTACGAACTTTTTTCTTACAGCGTTTGGCAATATGGTGACAATTTTTTTTTACATTCACCATATGTTAAAAAAGAATATACTAATTTAAATTGTTAATAAACAGACTTAATGATTAAATAACTGGCCTCGATAAGAATTATAGTAAGCAGAGTGAATCTGGAAACCTAATTTTAAGATACTTCTTGCCTTTAAGGCACTTCCGTTCCTCTTTTTTTGCCTAATTATGGAGGTATTGCGTGTTGAATGGCGGAACTCCAAGCCGCGCTTTGCCTCGTTACCATAAATAGGAAATGAAAATAGCCAGCTCCTGGTTTATCTAAGGATCGCTGGTTGATCGATGGCCGTCCATATGGATTCCGGCATGGTCCCTCCACCAGTAATCTTCTGGCTTACCCAAACCACCGGGCTGCGGGTATTAAAAGTAAGAGAGATGACCTGGCCGTTGGTTTGGAAATTTCGCAGGCTTCGATCGAGTGTGGCACGGGGCGTTCCTTGCAACATTCGAGCATTCCGAGAATTTGAGAGTGAAAGATCAAGTGGAAGATCGCCAGCTTGCTAACTGGATGCAGTATCACATTTTCCACGGTTTCCGTTCTAAATATATTCCCGAAATGCTGGCGTCCGCCAAGACTGAGTGTGGTCCCCTACGCTGTTTCTACTGCTTGTTAATGACATGTTAAAGGAGCCTAGCATTCATTCCTATACAGACGATATCACACCTGGTATACTCAAGACTATCACTGCAGGACTTTCTCGGAAAAACGTCAACCAGTGCCGAAATAAAGTCGTTTTATATTGAACTTCTGAAGTCTTATATTTAACTATTAAGAATGTCGCATTTATCGTGTAAACCAGTTTTTGAGAACACTCCTCTTAAAAAAATCCGTTTCAAATTAGGTATTATTATTTATTTAATTATTATAAATTATCCTATCTAGGGTGTGCTAGACGGCATTTTGACTAGATCCTAAAAAAACCATATGCAAAATTTGAGACTCCCAGTGCTTGTAGTAACGAAGTATATTCTCAGTTATTGAATTTAGCGAAATTCCTTAGGTAGCATCTACGTCCTATAAATAACGGACATGCAAAGTTTGAAACTCCTAGCACTAAGTAGTAACTAAGTTTCATAAAATTATCAACCCAAAAACTAACCCCTTAGGGGTCGAATATCGCAAATACCCGTCTTAGCGAGTTTTACCTACGTCCTATAAAAATAACAACCATGCACAATTTGATACTGCTAGCACTTGTAGTAACGGAATTTCATATAAATTATCAACCCCAAAAACAACCGTTTTTAGGTGGAATATTACAAATTCTCGTCGAGACTCCTAGCACTTGTAGTTTCTAACATTTCGTGATGAATCACCTTTCGATTTTATATATGTAGATGTTAAACACTTTGAGTGTTTCGCTTCGTCACACAACAAACGGATGTGAAATACGGAGTGACACATCATTACGCAAAATCCGTAACCCTATATTTTTTTTTTGGTATGTAAATTTTCCCAAACCATGAATATATTTCTATATGCACGTGACTTACAGAGCCAAGCCTTTCCCAACAAAATATTATTTTACGGCTTGTTATGGTCTATTTTAGAACATGGAGTTTCCAGAAATGTAAGGTGATTTCAGGACAATGACTAGTAGTATAACTAATGTATTTTCCTTTTGCATAATATTAATTGTAAAGTCAAAAGGAAGTTATAAGCTTATTTATTTTTTCGAAATACAACATTTTATTTTTAAGGCATTACCTTAATTTAAATAAAAATTTTGATTTTCATTTTTTCAATTGAATTACTTTTCTATCTAATAAAATAACTCATCAAAACTAAAGACATATATATGTATAAAGTACCTATACACAGCGGATACAGTGTGAAGCTAAAACATGTTTTATTGATATAATAGAAGAAAATAATTTAGTATTTCTAATGAACTCTAACCTCTAACTCATTTCTATAATTAGGATTGTAAGAGTAACTTACATAATATACTGTTGTCATTAATACTGTCTTTCTTAAAATAATAGTATTTATACGATATTTATCGTTACTAAATGTAATATTTAGTGGAAGGAATTCGAATCCGCTATCTCCTAATAGTCTGGTTTACAATAAGCTAGTCATCAAATAATCAATCAACCCAAGACGTGTCTAATTTGATACTGGTGTCTTATCAGACTACGTGTTCGTTATTCGAGTTCGAGTTTCTCAACGGGAAGTACCTTTTTAGCCTTATCTACTGTCAATATTTATAATTTATTAATCACTGCACTTTCGTCACGTAATCAGTATGTCGTTGCTGCATTATCACGTCCTCAACAAATCAATCATATCAGATTTGGCTTTAATACGAAGAGGTATGGGTACCGTCGATGCATTTTTTTTTAAATATCTTTTTAAAAATCAAATCAGCTTCACGCTGTACCCCGCACACAGCAGGGTAGGCAGAGGGAACCTAGTGTTAAGACACTCCATTTAAATAAATATTTCATTTCCTCGAGTGGGGATCAAACCCACAACCAGTCGCGTTCACACTCACACTTTGTCTATGCGCCACGATTGGCCTTTTCAATGATGCAAGTTATACGATATATCATACATGTATATTTTTATACAAGGATGTGCGTATAATTTTCATTTGTTCGTTCTAGTGTAGAAGGAAAGCGCGCCTTGACTTTGATTTTTGAATAAAAATGTACATATAATATACATATTTAATTACTCGGTAACTTTAGAGGATACGCTGAGAAAACTTGTTGAAACACTCCACTTATCCTGATATTATAAATTCTGAGACATTGCTTGTGAATTGGCAAAAGTCAATACAAGAAACTAAACATTATGAGACCGTTTGTTTAGCGTTTAAGCGATATGCATTTTTCCCGACTGCTAAGGAAGGGTTATGTTTTTCGCGCGTATCTTGTATGTATGTAATATTCTTTATTACCTCATATCTCCACAACCTCTGAACGGATTTACACAATTGAGGTATCGTTAGATTCGTACTAGCAGCCCAAGTGTTCTTAAATAGGTGAAGTTAAAAAAACAATCGTGGCAGCTGTGGGATCCCATTGGACTTAGTGAAAAAAAAAATTCGTTTCGAATACCACAATATGGGTATCAAATTCAAGAACTTAATAAGAGAATTTCAAAAAGGTATATCATGATTATCATTACTTTAATAAATCCTAACAAAAAAGTGAAAAATAAAAAAAAATATTTGTAAAAACAAAAACCCCGACTGCATAAAACTAAAAAGAAAATAAACAAGTCCAATAGTTTATTAGGATTAACAGTTGGGACCTCTTTAAATTATGCGGGGTTCCTGGTAAAGATTTTATTGATTGAAAAATTACTTATAGGTCCCGACTGTTAATCCTAATAAACTATTGGACTTGTTTATTTTCGTTTTAGTTTTATGCAGTCGGGGTTTTTGTTTTTACAAATATTTTTTTTATTAAAAAAAATCTATATCTATATAATATCGTAAAAGAAATGTGTATTCCGATTACACTATCACACCTTCTCGTTAATGTAGTGTTATCTGATTAGATTTAATTTATTTACATTAAGTGCCCAATAGCTATATAACATTTATATACTACTAATATGTTTTTAGTGATATTTAGTGATAGGTAATATGATACATATTTAGAAAATCGTATAAAATTTTTAACGTAGCGGGACTCGAACCCGCGCCTCCTGGAAACCGACCAGGCGCTCTGAACACTAAGCCATACGTAATTAATGTTTTCTAAATAAGGATTTTTCTTTCCTAAGTGTGAAATAACACTTTAAAAAAGGATGTACATACAATTAAGGCCAATCGTGGCGCAGGGTCACAACCTACCATGTTTTTTTGAAAAATATGATACGAGAGTTCATTTAAATTGACCATTGATTTGACCATTTATTCAAATTATATAATAAGGGGAACGGAGTGTCTTAACTCTTAACACTATGTTACCCCTGCCTACTCTGCTGTGTGCGGGATACAGCGTGAAGCTGACTTCATTTATGTTGATTTTTATCTTCATATTTTTACTACTAGCTATGAATAATAATAACTTATTCAAAATAGCATAGCTTGCCGATAAGATACCAGTTTACTAACAATGAGAACTATAAATAACCTCTATATATTATATTTATATTATGTATCTATGTACGTTTACTTTTATTATTTTGATGTAATTTTTTTCTGATAAGAATAAAATTAATGTAAAATTTAAAATTTTCTTGGTAATTTTAATACAAAACTTGATACTAACGTGGCGCAGTGGTATGGTCAACGTCTGATTGTAAACGAGAAAGTTTTTTTTTAATTATTTACATTTTGCGACCCTACTGAAATAAAATGCGTTGTAGAAAGAGTACTTCCAATCAATATACTATGTCCCGAATACGCGCGGAAAGAAAAGAATGAATTATCTTGCCATAAGGTTCTCTCTGCTTACTCTGTTATGACGGATTCAACTAAAACTTCACCCAAATTATTCTTGAATATTTTATTTCTGAATTTGAATTTAATAAAGTTAACAATTTAGTTACGTTATTTCTAAGGATAGCTCCAAAACAGATAACAAAAAATATAAACATAAGTACATATTATTATTACAAAAGTAAAATTTTGATCGATTAAGAAATATTTAATATATTTAAACATTTACAGTAAGTGTTCAAATAGCTCGCGTACCTATATCAGGTACCTCGGTTATTTGGCAAGAAATCGAGACATCTGCTTTTAATTATCACTCGAAATATTCTTGATAATGTATGTATGTGTTCGGCACCGATTGATTTATGCTTAATAAAATTTAATTATTAATAGTCACTTCAAGCCAGCCGAAGCTTTTTATGGACTAGGTGATATTTTACTTCCGGCCTCTATATTTATGTGTATTTAAAAATAATAGAGACCTAATCTGTATTTACATATTTCTATTAAGTATAATATAGTTTTATTCGGTTCAAACTTCGAAGTACATGGGTGTAGGATTAGGGAGCCAGAAAAAGGTAAGGATCGTAAACCATATTCTTACGGATACCAACAGAAAATATCTCTATGAGCCCATGTTTTATATTATATTTACGTTTGTGTATATATTTTTATTTTCATTTATGTAAATAAATTGCTATATGTATTGGTGCTTATGGAAAGTTGTCCAATTCTAAAATTTATGTCATCTAAATAACGCACTTAAAAGTGGTTAACGACCTACTTTTCTCAGCTAAGATGAAGGTATAGAAATATTGTATTGCCAAAACATCAAATTATGTGGCATCAAGTATATCAAAGTGCAAGAAATAGGTCGATATAGCGTTCTTGCTTAGTAATCCCTACCGCCTATACAGGCTGTAAGCATTTATGAAACTATACATAACTAAAAACTAAACTAAAGTCACGGCATTCTTCAGAAAATATCTTTAGAAAGGCCCATGGTTGCAAGATTTTCTTATATTAAATGATATATATAAAGATGAAGTTACTTAAAGTAGTAGAACAGCGAAATGCCCTCTCCAGTGACATATAATATTCAGGCGCATTTCAACCGCATTGCAATTGGCGCATCTAAAATTACAAATATTAATAGATCCATCCATGCAACCGATAAACGTGAGCGAGGTATTACTGATCGCTGTTGAGGTTGGTCCGACATCACGTTTCTCTACATAGCTACATAGCTATCTATTGATGAAATTGTCATTGCAAGGAGATTCTATATATTGTTTGTCTTGTTCATATTAAGTATTTTTTCATTTTTACGAATGATATTTGTTGATTGATTCGTTATGTATGTTACTATAGTATAGATGATTAGCCAAGGTTCAGGCATCAGGTTCTTCAGCTTCACGCTGTATCCCGCACACAGCAATGTAGGCAGAGGGAACCTAGTGTAAGACACTTCGTTCCCCACTTTCTGCCAAATTCTGGAGTTTTTTTTTTTGCGTTTTTGCACTGCGTGTTAAGTGGCAGAACTCAACGCCGCGCTTTGCCTCGACACCAGAGCGAAGAAATGGAAATATAAATTTAAGTAAATATTTCATCTCCTCGAGTGTCACACTTTGTGTCGCTGCGCCACGACTGGCCTCATCAGGTTCATCATTCACTTATTTAGAAAATATAAAATATTTGAACGTAGTGGAAATTAAACTCGCGCCTCTTGGAATTAGTTCAAATAACGTCCAAAAGGAAAAAGAGTCGAATCTCGCTACGTCAAAATTTTTACATGTTTTTTTAATAAATATTTTTCTTTCCTAATTGGGGTAACACCTTAAAATTGTATGTATTTTTCCTACGACCTGGGATTTCCAACTAATTTGGGACTTCAACTTTTAACATACAATGTTATTTGCGAATATGCAAGTAAAACAAAAACCACAAATTCAAGCCACATGACTTTTTTCCGGGAAAAATTAGGTTTAGACCATTTTTTACAAAGAATAGTATAAGCAAAATTGAAATATAAAAAACGCTATTATATTATTGACGTAGTATCCTCGGAAATCTATTAGTTTTTTTTGTTACAAATGTTTTTTTATTATCAAACGTTATCAGTAAAGGTCACTACTATGTGGGTGTGTTCCATATAAAAAATATTTAATAAACCTAATATATATAAATTGATAATATTATAATAATAAATTTTAATATTTATCATTGCTTTAGTGCGATTGGGACGTGTCTGACTGCACGCGCTCATTGTGTTTTGCAGGCACGAGGGAATGTCTGTATTAAATTTTTATTTTATTTTCCTTGATTTATAAAAAAAATAGTTTCTTTATTGTTTCTGACACAAAGAGAGGTATTAACTGTGTTATATAATAAATGTTTTGTTCAAATGCTGTACGTACATTTTTATAGTGTAAAACTTCAATTGAAATTTTATTTTTATACTCTACCTTTTTATATTAATAAAATAAAAAAAAAATTAGCTTCACGCTGTATCCCGCACACAGCAGGGTAGGCAGAGGGAACCTAGTGTTAAGACACTCCGTTCCCCACTTTCTGCCGAATTCTGGAGGCATTGCGTGTTGAGTGGCAGAACTCAACGCCGCGCTTAACCTCGACACCAGAGCGAAGAAATGGAAATATAAATTTAAGTAAATATTTCATCTCCTCGAGTGGGGATCGAACCCACAACCAGTCGGTTTTGCAGTCACACCTCGTGCCGCTGCGCCACGACCGGCCTCATTTATATTAATAGATAAATCAAATCAGCTTCACGCCGTATCCCGCACACAGCAGGATAGGTAGAGTTAAGACACACCATTCCCCACTTTTCTCCGAAATCTGGAGGCATTGCGTGTTGAGTGGCGGAACTCAACGCCGCGGTTTGCCTCGACATCAGAGCGAAAAAATGTAATATTGAATAACTTCCTCTACGATTTATCCTATATACCGTATTATAATTTATCACATTATTAGACTAAGTTATAAAAATATATTTATATTCAACCACAGGCCTAAAAAAACTTATTTAACTATTTTGAATTTTATTGCAGAGTTTAGAGCAGAGAGACTCACTTTACAAAACCGTAATACAGTTGAAATGTTGTGAAACTACATCAAACAAACGAAACTAGTATGGCCTCACATGTGTTTTGTGTTTATTCTTAGCGGAATCACTTGTATTAGATTGTGGTTTATAGTTTTATGTGTACTTTACAATTTAAAAAAATCTGCTTAACGCCGTATCCCGCACACAGCAGGGTAGACAGAGGGTACCTAGAGTTAAGACACTCCGTTCAACACTTTCCGTCGAATTCCGCTATCTCTACACCAGAGCGAAGAAATGCAAATATACATTTAAATATGTGTGGGGATCGAACCCACAACCAGTCGCGTTCATTTACATATTTGTGATATATGAATGACTATATATTATAGATTGTCTTCATTATAATCGCCTAAACAATTTTTTTTTGTTTATTTAGTCGTTCCTTTAAATTTTTTTTAAAAACGTAATCAGACTACTTTGATATTGATTTCATTGGAAAAATGATAATGCAAGGAGAAATATTAATAACTAAGGTATAAATTAGCTTCACGCTGTATCCCGCACACAGCAGGGTAGGCAGAGGGAACCTAGTGTTAAGACACTCCGTTCCCCACTTTCTGCCGAATTCTGGAGGCATTGCGTGTTGAGTGGCAGAACTCAACGCCGCGCTTAACCTCGACACCAGAGCGAAGAAATGGAAATATAAATTTAAGTAAATATTTCATCTCCTCGAGTGGGGATCGAACCCACAACCAGTCGGTTTTGCAGTCACACCTCGTGCCGCTGCGCCACGACCGGCCTCAACTAAGGTATGTTGTGTGTAAATATCAGCTCGTTATTTTAACTTTTTCTACATAATTTTAACACCTGAAAAAAAAACCGAGTCGTTGCTTCCGACTTGACACTACTCTACATTTTAACTTCTACTAATCTTATTTACAAAATATCGATAGGTATAGATCAGGGATTCCCAACCTTTACTTGATCGAGGACCACTTTTATATCATTATTGGTAGCAGGGACCACTACTACCTACATGCATATGTATAATAAAAATTAAGTGTGATAATCAAACAAAAACTTCGCCTCACCATCCCCAGTCATAAAATTTATATCCTTCGCGGACCATATTTAGGCTTCTGTGGACCACTGGTTGGGAACCAGTGGTATAGACATAATTGTTCTATTTGTTTGTAATCGGCGATTACGTGGTATAGATAAATTGTCGTTGTTGATTTAGTTGGTACTTGACTGGAAACATACTTGAACAGAAGTTAAAACTACTCATATCTAAGTAAACCAGTCAGTTTAATTCCAAACTAATAAAATAAAGAGCCCAATCGTGGCGCAGGGGCACGAAGTGTGACTGTAAAACCGACTGGCTGTGGGTTCGATCCCCACTCGAGGAGATGAAATATTTACTTAAATTTATATTTCCATTTCTTCGCTCTGGTGTCGAGGTTAAGCGCGGCTTTGAGTTCTGCCACTCAACACGCAATGGCTTCGGCAGAAAGTGAGGGACGGAGTGTCTTAACATTAGGTTCCCTCTGCCTACCCCGCTGTGTGCGGGATACAGCGTGGAGCTGATTTGATTTTTATTTTATATTTCTACTTTATATATGCCATTCTATAAGAATACGTTATTTCCAAGGAATTATTAATAGGTTATTATTTTTAGAATATTTAGTTATATAACTTGTCACCACAGCGCCAACATGATAGCACGTGATCACAAATACACGAGTCGGCCATCGAACTCGCGACCTCCAATAGAATACGTAAATGTTCTGACGCTCTTTACTTTTTTTACTATATTTATTAAAACCAGTATATTAGCATTCTTCGTATTAACTGACTTAGATTTGCTCTACTACCATGTATAGAGTAAATCTGATGAGACAACTAAGTCTGTCTGCCGATTTTACAGAAACTTCATGTGGCAGAACGCCAGATCTTAACGCCGCGCTTTGTCCACCAGACAAATGCGTAAATAATAATAATATCTATGTATACATACTTACTACCCCAAATGATGACATCAAAAAATATATTGAACATTACATTAATTAATACTTTCCTTTGTTTCCAGGAACCAGTGAAAATTAAATCTAAGCTGCTCCACTGGCAGAAGCTGGATCCCTCTGATCATCTCTACATACCAGGGAAAGATACGGCCAGTGCTTATTAGAACGTAAATCCTTACTTCTCAAGCTAAACCCCATACATAAGTTATTTAGGGATAGATTTTTTCCCCTATTTTTTATGTGGCTGTTAGTATTGTACTTAAAAAAATAATATTGTCTGTACTTAATTATTAAATACGCTACATTTTACATTAAGTCCAGTCGTGGCGTAGGGGCTCAAAGTGTGACTAAAATCGACTGATTGTGGGTTCGATTCCCACTTGAGAAAATGAAATATCCATTTACATGTATATTTTCATTTCTTCGCTCTTGTGTCGAGACAAAGCGCGGCGTTGAGTTCCGCCACCCATCACGCAATGCCTGCTGAACTGGGCGGTAAGTGGGAAACGAAGTGTCGTAACGCTAGGTTTCCTCTGCCTACCCTGCTGTGTGCGGGATACAGCGTGAAGCTGATTTGATTTTTTTTAATTCATTTTACATTATGATAATTTTAGCAAAAAATCTAGATAGCGCTGTTTACTGTTTATATTATAAGATATGAGAAACACCATTTTAAGATAGCAGTAGTAAATATTATGAATATATAATATTTACATACTATAGTAAACAATACATTCAAATTTACAAAATGGAATGAAAGATAGTAAAAAAAACAAAAGACACGAAAAAATTGGACCGAGCTAATATCGGTTCCATGGTGTAATGGTTAGCACTCTGGACTTTGAATCCAGCGATCCGAGTTCAAATCTCGGTGGAACCTGATATTTTTGCTTTTTTTTTCTCTTTATCTATTTTTATTTTATTTTCTTTTTTTTTAGTATATATTATTAATGTAATAAAGTTTATATTGATTGTATATATATTTTTCCCTGTTATTGCCTATATGACGATTACGACGTAGTATATTGAGCCAAGGTCAAACATTATTATAATTATGTAATATAAACATGATTTTAATTCGATCGATTCGATTCGATCGATCGATTTATATATGTCCATAATTTTTTTTTTAAAAATATATATTTACGCCGTTACACCCAATTTTTAGTAGGTAAATAAAACCTCGCTTCTTATTTCTTAAAAAAAACATTAGTTACTGATATTTATTGTCATGTATGGGGTTGTAATTAGCAGAGGTTTAAGCCACAGCACTATTAAATAAAAAAATCACATTTTAACTCATTGACTATATTATAGTAGTAGACATTAATTCGATATGTGTTAGATTATGGCATGGCCATGACAATTGGCTGTAGTTAATTTTAGGCTTACTTAAAATGATATTTTATAATTTTATAGTATTAGCACTAGGTTCCCTCAGCCTACCCCGCTGTGTACAGAATACAGCGTGAAGCTGATTATAGTATTAGATTTTGCTCTCAGTATTCCTTAAGGTTGCGACAAAATTTAAGCAATACTTTGTGTATTAATTTCTATTTCACATATATTGGTGTTATTTAACATTCCAAAACAACAGAATATTATGCATTGTTCAAAATGTAAGCCTCGACTGTGATTTCTGGTTTGTTTACCAGTATATTGTTTACCAGTATATTTTATTCACATTATTTATTGTTAATATTTTTTTCTTACGCTTATGTTATTTGAATGTGATTTATATGGTAACTTAATTTTTTTTGTGTGTACTTTTTATTGAAACATTGTGACAATGAAAAATAATAAAAAGTGTTATAAAAATATTTTTTATTTTTATTCATCAACCTTTTCCTTAATTGAACTATTAATATAAAATAGAAAACTTAGATCTAGGTAACAAAAGAGAAGAAAGGCAAACTTATTTAATATTTCTTAATAGTTTTTCTTATAAGAGCCATCCTTTGTTTGTGAGCTTCGGTCACGGCGGCACGTTTATATGGCCGTAATTCATCGTTTCCAAAACCAGGAATCCACATGTTCCACTGACGTTCTGTAATTAAAATCAATTATGAGAATAAATAAATATTCCAAGCATTTTTAAAGTATTATAAAGCCTTATACAACACTTGTGAAAGAAAAATATTTTTTAGAAAACAAATGGCTATGTGTCAAAGAATTTAAAAAAATAAAAAACCCCATAAGTTTGTTACACTTACCTAAATGTAACTGAACATCTTTGAGCTCAACGTTAGGAGAATGTCTGTGCTTAGCGAGGGAACATGATGCATTTAGAGTTGTATCAATAAAGTCATCGGCTAATTGTAAGAGCATCTCTTCAACTTCTTCATCTAACTGTACAGTAGGATCAACTTCTCTCACCAATTCTTGAAGCCGTGGCCTACTTAGCAACTAAACAAAAAATAATAAATGTTTCATTTATTTGTATTATGTTTGTTATATAGTATACGTTGTATTTTTTGATTATGACATTCCGTCTTTGCTTAGAGAACACACAATGAATGTTAAAAAGAGATAATGCTTCGTACTAGAAAAATAAACTAACCTAAAACACCTTTAAAATATTTATATTGTCAAGAATACTAATGATGATGTTGAAACAAGTACCTGTGTAGTCTGGTCACCACTGCCTTGATTGATTTTAGTACCAACTTGTTGAGTGCCCATGGGACTGTGTTGCGAAGGCGACCCCTGTATCGAGGTGGATTGCAATTGTGGACTTTGAAGAGGATTATTTACGAATTGCATATTTTGTGAGTTGATTGTACCTATCGTTGGCATGTTAGGAGCTTGGGCCAATGAATTATTTGCCATTACAGTCATACCACTATTAAATTAGATACATAGAGACGTTTTGTTTATAAACTTTGAAGTGTAGTAAATAAATATATTAAAAACTAGTTTTAGAAAAATAGTTTTAAGTTTGTAGTCCCACCGTCAAATTAATGTAGTAAAAATTAACATTTTAAGTCTTCACATTTGACAATGGCGTTTGCGTTTGTTCGATGATTTGACATATCACGTATTAACGTTAGTTCCGTAGTAAATAGTGATGTCAATGTAAGATTGTACGACTGCAAAATCGAGTTAGTGATAAAAAAAAAAAACAATTTTAGAAAATCGATTAATTTTGAGTTGCGATATTTACTGACAACTTGATTGCAATTTTTTTGTCATTCTAAACATATTTCAATTTTATTATCACTTTTATTTTTGATTAATAAGTATGGTTATACAATTGAACTACAATAACCAATAATAAATTATCTTTTAGATCTTTATAGAAATTAAAACTAGGTATTATGAGCTTACCAGCTATATTATTTTTAAATAGAAAAGGAATATACACAAAAACCAAAAAAAAAGATTTTAAATTGAACTCCTTTAATATATATCTTGTATATGTAACTTGGATCAACGGTGGTCTAAAACTATTGGTTTTTATGTAGAATAATCTCTAAAAGTTTTATCTAGATCAAGAATAAAGTCATACGTAAACGTATTAAAAAATGTAACGAATCATGAAACATTAAAAAATGTTATTATTATTATTATAATGAGAATCGACTCCCTTTAAATCGTCTTCTTTAGGTCTTTACCTAATGGTTGTACTACAGTCGGGTTATGTTTGTAGAATAGACATATTTGGAATTGGTGAATCTTCCTCCCAGCACAGGTGTGAATTGGCTGAAGCTCTTCGGTCGAAGTTATTAGCAACTTCCATAGAAAATATTTTTTGTAATTAGTTGTGGACAAAAATCTGATTTGACTTAATTTTATAAAATAAATAGATTTATCGTGTATATTAAATAGAAACTAAATTATTAAAATTCAATGCTTTATTAATCGACATCATCATCTAATAAGGATGATATATCCGAAATATCTTCATCTACCATCATTTTGTCATCACTAATTCTGTTGTTTTTCAAGTCTTGAGTAAACGCTCTCAAAGCCTGTCGCAAATCCCAATCGTGATATAAAAGACGGCTGAAATGTATAAAGTTAAATAACGTTTAAAATTTATTAAGTTGAAAAACGAGGCCAGTCGTGGAGCAGGGACACAAAATGTGACTGTAAAATGGACTGGTTGTGGGTTCGATCCCCAATCGAGGAAATTAAATATTATATAAATTTATATTTCCATTTGTTCGCTCTGGTGTCGAGGCAAAGCGCGGCGTTGAGTTCCGCCACTCAACACGCAATGTCTCCAGAATTCGGCGGAAAATGGGGAACAGTGTCTTAACACTAGGTTCCTTCTGCCTACCGTGCATGCGGATACAGCGTGAAGCTGAATCTGAATTTAAAAAACATTTAAAACTCAATACTCAACACGTCTCGAATTTGGGCGTAAAGCAAAGAAATAAATAATATCTATTCATGTGAATAAGCATCATATCTATTCATGGGAATGAATTATCGATTCTTCTTTTTGACACAGTCGTATCGCAGGGACACACACGCGCGTTACCGTAAAACGGGGCGGTTGTAGGTTGGATTTACGAAATAAAATATTTAAATTTCCATTTCTTCGCTCTGCATGGTAACGAGGCAACGAGCGGCGCTGAGTTCCGCATCTCAAAACGCAATGTCTCATGAATTAGGCGGAAACTGGGGAAAGGAACTGCCTTAATAAAGACCAGAGTATCATAGCACTAGGTACCTAGGTTCCCAATCATTACTAAGCTATATACAGTGTGTAAAAAAATAAAAGGACAAATTGGCTTACGCTTCAGCTTCAGATTTTTTTAATTGTGTGTAATGAATAAACGCCGTACATAGCACATCTCTCTCCTCTTTGTCTGGGTTGATGAGAGTTAACTGATTCAAATGCCTCACTGGATGCTAAGAAATAAGACGAAACGTACAAAATTTTAATTTATAATATTGTTATTGTAAATTTATTAAGAAAAAAATGTATGGTAAACATGTGCTTAGATAATTAATAATAATTATTATACTTACTTAGAAAACGTATAAAAATTATAACGTAGCGGGACTCGAACCCGCGCCTCCTGGAAACCGACCAGGCGCTCTGACCGCTAAGCCATCCGTTCTCATCACACTACGTCGAAATTTTTATATGCTTGTTACAACTTATTTATGTTGTTAGTTAGTGTTATGTAAGTTGTAACAAGCGTATAAAAATTTCGGCGTAGCTTGATGAGAACGTATGGCTTAGTGGTCAGAGCGCCTGGTCGGTTTCCAGGAGGCGCGGGTTTGAGTCCCACTACGTTCAAATTTTTATACGTTTTCTAAATAAATATTTTTCTTTCCTAAGTGTGGAATAACAAAAATGTTTAAAAATAATTATTATAATTTAATATACCTTAAAACTACTATTTATCATTTCAGGTGTAGCGAAGGAGACAGAAAACATTTCGTGCACTATCTTGTAGAACGACATTGTGTTAACAGAGTAAATGTCAAACATGAACGTTCTTCTAAAGTGCATGAAGCGCTCAGAACCGTCCTTGATATGTTCCTTGTATACACCTTCAAATACAACCGTTAATACTTTGTTCTGAAATGTAAAAATGAATATTAATAAAAAAAACCAAAATAAAAAAATATATAGCCATAGGTTCGGTGCGTAATGGCGCAGCAATGGCGCGCGGTAAACGCGACAGGTTCTGGTGTCTCAACACGCAATGAATGCAAGAATTCGGAAACTAGGGAACATAGTGTTGTTCTTAACACTAGGTTCCCAGGTTCCTTCTGCCGATCCAGCTATATACGGTATACAGTGTATGCAGAAATAATACATAATATATCATACTAACATCATGTCTCAAAACATCAACAGTGAAAGTTCTGGGGTCGTGGGTAGTTCTCGGTAATTGAGACAACACGGACATAATGGCAGTTTTCTTCTTGTATATTCTTCTGAAATTGAAGTTCCATTCCTTCTGTTTTGGGTTTAATATGTTTCTTGAATGCATTACGTAATTGTGGAGTGATTTGATAGATTCCTCTGCTTCTGTAAATGAAAAAAACAAGTTAAAAATTATAAAATCTTAGTTTTTTCTTAGTTTTTGTTTTTTCTTCTTTCATTTATTTTTATACTACAGAAAAAAAATCAGAGAATATATAATAAGGGATATATGTGTATGGTTAATTTATCTCTAAGGGAGATCTATACCAGAAACCCTTGAATGTATGAAATGTACTGAGATCATAAAATTACATAAAAAAGGTAAACACACACAGAGAAATGATTTACATAAAGAAAAAAATATATAAAGGAAAAGGAAACTACAAAACATAAAATAATTAAAGATTATATATTTTTTTTTATATATTCTACAAATTATTTTGCTACTGGATATCAACTTTCTAATTAATATTTACATGAATATTTAATGTCACTAATAAATTAAATTAAATTACACATTGACGTTCAAACCACCATCGTGACCATGTGGGTGTGCATTCATTATATTCACTCACTCCAGTATGACAAAATACAGCGTTGAGTTGCGTTATTCAATTATTTGTATTATTGTTCACACTATTACATGTTTTAAGGCGGTCTGGAAGTGATCGCTGTTTTAAGCAGTACGGTCATTTCTTGTACATTTCTGTCTTCATTCTTTTTTATTGTTATTTGTTTTATGTTTGTACAATAAATATTGTTATTATTATAGTCGCGGAATAAGAAGAATAGTATGCCTTTATAATAAATTATCTCTGTCCACCCTGCTACTTACAGGATCCAGCGTGAATGTTAAAGAAGTATACTGCACCTGTAAAAGTATGTGATATCGTCAAATAAGCAACTTCATCATAAAACTCCTCCAATTTCGATCTCAATGTATCATAATGTGCAAAATATAATGAAACAAACTTTTCTATTATCATCTTTGTCTTCTTGTCTGTCACAACTAGGAAATTATTATAAAAGGGTATCATTAGGCCGTGCTCGTTCAATTTTACACCATCCTGAAATTTTATCAAAATTAATAATATTGAGGCTAGTCGTGGCGCAGCGGCACGGGGTGTGACTGTAAAACCGACTGGTTGTGGGTTCGATCCCCACTCGAGGAGATGAAATATTTACTTAAATTTATATTTCCATTTCTTCGCTCTGGTGTCGAGGTTAAGCGCGGCGTTGAGTTCTGCCACTCAACACGCAATGCCTCCAGAATTCGGCAGAAAGTGGGGAACGGAGTGTCTTAACACTAGGTTCCCTCTGCCTACCCTGCTGTGTGCGGGATACAGCGTGAAGCTAATAATATTTTAGCTTCAGCGGGAAATCGCATATATAGAAAACAAAATATATAGGAAACAAAAATTAAATAGAAAAAAGAAGCGAAATAAAAGTTTGAGAAACTTAGTCTTACTTGTTTACTTTTTGTCTCAAGCCCAAATGAATAGACCATAGTGTTAAGAGACCCTTTCCCATTAAGATTCTGCCGAATCCCGAAGCATCGTTGCAGAGTAGAAGAGCTCAACGCCGTATTTTGCCCCGTTACCAGAGCGAAGAAACGAAAATATTAAGTACTTCTTTTCCTCATCCACAATCTGTCGCGGTTAGCGTCGCTTGTGCCCTGCGCCACGGCCTTTATTAAAAATTAGCTTCACGCTATATCCCGCACACAGTAAGGTACACAGGAACCTAAGGTAAGTACACTCCATTCCCAATTTCCCGCCGAATTTTTCGAGGTATTGCGTGTTGAGCGGCTGATTTCAACGCCGGGCTTTTACTTTGGTGCCAGAGCGAAGAAATAAAAATATTAAGAAATAATAGTTCATTCCCTCAAGTGCGGATCGAACCCACGACCGTCGCGTTCCAGCCTAATAGGTGATAATGTTATCTTTCTTTTCCTAAATTATTATTTTAAGTTTTCCAAGGCATTTGTGGCATAAAATTTAATTATTTGCTTAGGGACTTTATATTTTTTTTTATTTTATCGTCTTATTACAATCAAATTATAATGTAATTCAATTGAAAAATTCAGTATTTTTTTTTTATATGAAAAGAAAAAAATATGAAGTAGCAAAACTTACCAATTCAGTCAGTCTAGGGAATTTGAGGCTTAATTGTTTAATGTATGCCATCGGCTCCATATTTTCACAAAGAGGGTTCCCTTCCACCCATAGTTTCTCTATTTTACTACTTATTCTATGCAACTCGGATATTGATCGAATCTTTAAAATGAAATAAAAAGTTTATTCCTAAATACATTTGGAATAATTTTATAGCTTCACGTTATATCTTGCATATGGAAGGGTAGACAGAGGTAACAGAGTGTTAAGACAATCTGTTAACCACTCTCCGCTCAATTTTCGAGACTGCATATGAGTGGTAGAACTCAATGCTGCGCTTAGTTTTGTTGCCAAATCAAGGAAATAGAATAATTGCTCAGAGCGTGAATTGAACCCACACACTTCACGTTCAACAACACAAATCTTCGCAACAACACAATTAAAGTAATGAAATACAAGGAATATTTCAAATCATCCACTTACATTATTATTACTGAGGTTAACTTCAATGAGATCTCCTTTAATAAAGAAATTCAATATTTCGAGGGGCACTTGGCTGAAATATAAATTATTAATTCTTTATTATAATATTACACAATTATTTTTAACATTTTTAAAGTGTTATTCCACACTTAGGAAAGAAAAATACTTGGATACCAAGGTTGGACTTGGACAGTTTCCAAAGAGGCGCGAGTTCAAATCCTGCGACATTATTTTTTTTATATGTTTTCTTAATAAGTATTACGCAATTACATTGAGGCCAGTCGTGGCGCAGGGGCACAAAGTGTGACTGCAAACGCGACCCCCACTCAAGGAAATAAAATACTTATTTAAATTTATATATTTATTTCTTCTCTCTGGTGTTGGGACAGAGTGCGGTGTTGAGTCTCACCACTCAGCACAAACGAGACGAAAATGAGGAATGGAGCTGATGCTACACTGCTGTATGCCGGATTCAGCGTGAAGCAGATTTATTTTTTTAAATGCAATATTTAGTAGCACACAAATGCTACAGTTATGGGTTTGATTCCCATTTGAAGCATTTTTTCATTATCTCTCACTGAAAACAAGGCAAAGTTTTGGTGTTCAGTTCTGCAACTCAAATGCATTATCTGAATTGAGTGTCTTCAGCCTCTGCCTACTCTCCTGTATGCAGGATACAATGTGAAACTAAGTAATAGTTATATTAAGTTACCTTAAATTATTGTTGCTTAAATTCAAAATTCTAGTATCTCGTCCCATCCTTATCATAAGTAGCTTAAAATGGGCTAATAAAGAGAGCTTGTAAAAGTGTATGTTCTTTTGTGTAAATTCTAAAAAAAACAAAAATTACACAAATATATAAGTAAACATTATTATATAAAAAAAAATTATTATATTTATAATATTTTAATATTTTACCTTCATCATTAATAAAATTAGACAAATTCAGCTCTAAGTTTTCTTTAAATCGTAAACTGACAATTCTTGAAACAATATCATCAATGGTTGTCTTCCTTTTAAAAAAGTAGATGGAGTTTTTATCATTGAATAATATATCAATGTTGACCATGCTACGAGCGTGAGGGAACATGAAGTCCAATTTAATGATTTTTAATATGAAATTAAGGCTGCATGTATAAAATGTTGTTAAACTATTTTGTGTCTCACAGTGTACTGGTACAAATGTTACACCAAAATAATCAATTAGTGCTTCAAATAATTGTGTACTAGCAGCACCATCCATCCAGTTATGAATCTGAAATATTGTTACAAATATAATATTAATGAAATATTTTTACTAAAATCTGAGGTGGAGAGGTACATCTATCTGTAAATATGATGGAGATGGATTGGATCTCCACTATGAGAAATTCAGCGACTGGGAACAGACTCTTAACTCTACATTTCTTCTATATACAGAAAAATAAACAGTGGCTTTTTTAAACAAGTTTACTGAAAACAAACCATTATTTTATGAAACGAGTGTTTCATAGTTTCATCTTCCGAAGATAAACAATTTTCTAAAACTTCAATGAGCGGCTGGGTAATAGTCACTCTGTTCATTAGGAACTTTTTATAATTGCTTATGTTATCCATGTTAAAAAAATCTAAATAATAATTGTTTTAAATTTGATAAAATATAATGGTTTTGAATTATAGAAATCTGGCTATACTTCTACAAATGGAACACATTTATTATTTAAATATGTTTTCTCTCCATATTCATTTCATATATGTCTCTGTATTATATTTTAAATTCTCGTTATTTAGCAAAATAAATTATAAACATTTGTCATTATTTATTGGTATAGTAGGCTCCACAGTTGTTGTTTGACATTAGAAATAATAATATTGTAATGACAGCGAGGGTTGTAACTAACAATCACTCACAATCGATTATGATTCAAAATTAATCGATTGTACAATTGAAAGGTCGGCTCAGGGTTGCAGTAACGTGTCCACTACGCCATATATATGAGTCAATAATATATAATTTGCAATTCTTTGGTTTATTTCTAAAACAGTTTTTAATAGGAATCCTATTTCTTAATATATATTTTATTTTTTGAAAAGTTTATAATCTATATTCTTTTAATAATCTGTATCAATATTCGTTTTGGGTATATGTATTCTGTGATTCATTGACCGGCTTTATTTAGGTTATATACATGAATACATGATACGTTCTCATTTCTTATTATACTGCCGAGTGGTTGCCGAAGAGGATAACTTTTTGGTATCTGTGTTTCAGCCTTCAGCTCACAGGCTTTCCAGCATTGTATTTTAATTTCTTTCAAATTGATATATTCCATTATTATTTTACCATACCTTATGTGTTAGCGAACTACAATATCTACTGCTTTTGTTATTTAATTTTATTGTCTTCACTCTACTGTTAAAGTAAATATTGAATTACCGTGGAATCTTTGTTAGCTGTTTTTAAAAAATCTAAATGATGTCGAATTTAGCATTGATTAACATTTGCAAAATAGCTTTGTGTTTATTAATTTTTATGAGTGTCATCCAACATGTTGTTATAGCTTCTCAGAATCCAAAGAAATTACAAATAGGGATAAAAAAGCGTCCAACTGACTGCCCTATCAAAAGTAAAAAAGGAGATCTCCTTCATATGCACTATACTGTAAGTTAAATTGCTTTATTAATATAGCACATTGACTATATGGTATAATTTATATAAACATGTTATCTTAAAATATTAGTTTTATTTTAAATTAAATCATATATATGTATTTTAAGGGCACTTTGGAAGATGGTACAGAGTTTGATAGCTCCATCAAAAGGGGCAATCCTCTTACTTTCAACCTTGGATCAGGTCAAGTGATTAAAGGATGGGATCAAGGCTTAATTGGGATGTGTGAAGGAGAACAAAGGAAATTGGTAATTCCACCAGAACTGGCATATGGAGAGGCTGGAGCACCACCTAAGATACCAGAGTCTGCAACTCTCACATTCCATGTAGATCTAGTCAAAATAGAAAGAAGGGATGAACTTTAAATAATTAGTTCATTAAACATTTTTGGAACAACAGATTGTTTTAATTTTGAAATCCATACATTATATAGTTACAACTTATTTTGACTGCTAGCTGTATCCTACACTTACTGGGGTAGACAGAGAAAACTTGAGAACCTAGTTTATCATTCCATTCCTATTAAAAAACATTGGTTTAAATACAATTTAAATGATTTTCTTTTCCCTATTTGGATAGACAGAGTGCGGTGTCGAGGTCTACCACCAATGCACAATATCTCTAAAATTAAAGGAAAAGTGATGAAAGGAAGGGCTAATAAATAGTATAATAAAATAAAATAATGGGAATAAATCCTATCACAGATCTTACACTAAGTTGAAATAAAGCAGGGAATTCCCTATTTCAGAGTTTGTTATGGTTGTATTTTTAAACAGTTTTAAAATTAGACAATTATGAATTTTGATTTAACATCAAACTATCTTTATTAGTACTAATGGTTTATATATTATTATGAAAACATAGTTAGATACATTGGAATATTAAGAACTCTTAAGAGCCAATCACAGATTTTTTGCAACTGTTATAAAAACATTGCTGTTAACAGCACTATATTTTTAACGGTCTGCGGCTAAACATGCAGCTAATAGCTATCTATATAGCTGTGCTGACGTTTCGCCGTCTCATAAATGCAGCAAAAGCAGTTACCCCTGTTATCGCAGCAATACCTTTTCATATCCATCACTCAACCAAACATACAAGTATAAAGTATAAACATACAAGGTGAACGAAGTGGCATATTCGAGAAATATTTCTAATATATCACTTCGTTCATTTGTTTCAATATCTTTCCAATTACGCTGATCTTGAATGCCATATATTCTTTTTTTTGTTTTCAAATACCAAAACCTTCGTCTTACTCGCATTTTAATATGATTGAAAAGTAAAATTTTAAAAAGAAACTAAATAAATATATAACGTAGGACACATAAACATCTCAATCAACACAAACATATTTTATTAATTATTTATATATAAGCCTAGTACCGTATCCAATTAAAAAATAAAATTATATTTTATTTAAAACCTGAGGCCGTCGTGGCGCAGTGAGATAATCGTGTGACGTGTGTGCGTGTTGTAGATTTGCTTCCCGCTCGGTGAAATGAATTATTTAATATATTTTTAAAGCCAGTCGTGACGGAGGGGCACAAACACAAAGTGTTTGTGCCCCTCCGTCTGTGGCTCCGCGATTGGCTGTGGGTTCGATCCCCACTCGAGGGAATGAAATATTTATTAAAATGTATATTTCCTTTTCTTTGCTCTAGTATCGAAACAAGAGCGCAGCGTTGAGTCCTTCCACTCAACACCGAGAACGAGCACGGAGTGTTTTAACACTAGATTCCCTCTGCCTACCCTGCTGTGTGCTTGATATAGCGTGAAGCTGATTTAATTTAATCTTAATTTAATATATTTATCGTTTCGCTCTAATAAAATTGAACCCTTGAGTGGCGGACCACCGACGACGTGATTTTCCGCGGTTTCACTGAATTAGATTCCCTTTGTCTATTCTACTATACACGGGATAAAGCGTAAGCTAAAAAAAAAAAATTTTTACACTCTTTATTGGTTAAATGAATGGAACGGAATTCACGAATAACACCATATTATATTCAATATATGACATTGACATGACTATAAAAGTTGAAACGTCAAAGTAGAAAATAAAGCTGACGAAAATTTTGTCGGCGTATTGAGAATTGAGATATTGGACAATATGTTCTGTGTAGTGTGCAATATTAAATTCATAAAACCATAAAATTAATCAATACATACAACAAGGTGTGTTTTTAAACTATTTAAGTCCAAAAATGGTCAAAATACTGTTTTTGCATCCAGATCTCGGCATCGGTGGAGCTGAGCGGTTGGTCTTAGATGCTGCATTAGCCTTCAAAAGCAAAGGTCATGATGTAGCTTTTTACACAAATCATCACGATCCTTCTCATTGTTTTGCGGAGACCAAAGATGGTACTTTTCCAGTGACAGTTATTGGTGATTGGATCCCGCGTGCTATTTTCGGGCGGTTCAAGGCGGCATGTGCGTACGCTCGTATGGTATTCGCAGCCGCTTATTTGGCATGGCACGTCATTCCAGCTGAAGAGCCCACTTTGATATTTTGTGATCTTATTTCTTTATGCATTCCATTTTTAAAGATGGCACGTGGGCCTTTCCGAGTAATATTTTATTGCCATCATCCAGACAAATTATTGACTACTGAAGGCGGTTTTCTTAAGAAAGTATATCGCGCGCCTTTAAATTGGTTGGAAGAGATAACTACTGCTAAAGCTGACAAAGTTCTTGTGAACAGCAAGTATACTGCTAGAGTTTATCAAGATGCATTTCAGAAAATAAAAGATATTCCTGATATTTGCTATCCTTCAATAAATACTGATTTCTTTAATAAAACTATACCATTAAATCTAAAAGAAGTTGTGCCCGTTGGTACAGACAAGATAATTTTCTTGTCAATTAACAGATATGAAAGAAAGAAAAATTTAAAACTAGCATTAAAGGCATTAGAAGCATTAAAACATCTTATTGATGATTCTGATTGGGATAGAATACATTTAATCATGGCTGGTGGTTTTGATCCCATAAATTTAGAGAATATCGAACACTTCATGGAACTTACAGATTTAGCTTCAGAACTTGCATTAGATGACAAGGTTACATTCATGAAATCTCCCAAAGATGTGGAGAAAGTGTCTCTTTTATATAACTGTACTGCATTAATATACACACCTTCAAATGAGCATTTTGGAATTGTGCCTCTGGAAGCTATGTATTATAGTAAACCAGTTATAGCAGTGAATAGCGGTGGACCAACTGAGACCATTGTCCATGATGTGACGGGCTTTCTTTGTGAACCTGATAGCCAATCATTTGCCACAGCAATGAGTGAATTAGTCATAAACCCAGAGCTATGTGAAAGGTTAGGAAAGTCTGGAAGAAAGAGATTTGAAACAAAATTTTCTTTTGAAGCCTTTACTAACCAATTGGATGGTATTTTAACCAGGGAACGCCAGATTATTTCCGAGGCCCGAGCTATTGAATATGAGGATAGGAAACGCAAATAACAGGATGCCAACACTCAAACAATATGTGATATTGTATGAGTGCCATTGAAGTATTGATCTCTTGTGATTTGTAATTTAGATGGTTGAATATAATACTATTTTTGTAACCCCAATCATATCTTGGCATTTATAATTGTAAACATAAGTAGACATTTAAATTTGAAATGCATAACCAAAAGGCCTTTAAGAATAATAGATAAATATTTGTAATATTATAGAAAAGTTTGTGATTAACATTATTATCCTAAAATATGCTTTGTGTAAAGAAAATATATCATAACAATAAAACTTAGTGTGGTATATATTTTTTTATTTGTTATAAAAGATAGATTATTTTTATATATATTATAGCTTAAAGTTTCTATTACTAAACAAATAAAAGTAGATTTCAATAATAAATATACTTAAGTGTCCATAAGTATCTGTAGTCTTTATTCTATCAAAACTAGCTTTCACCGCATTTATATATGTCTGTATTATTTTGATTACAATTATATAAAAGTGTTGCTAATTTAAGTAAATTATAATTATTTTAGGATAGAATATATATTTTTATACATTGAATCATAAACTTTTGTTTTGTATAGTTTTATTGAAATATAATATTGTTATAAATAATATAATGGTATAGTATGACAAGTTTAATAACCATTATAAATAAGGTTCATAGAAAGTTTAAATAATTGAATATTTTATCACAAAAAACATAATTTTTTTCCTTAATATAACTTAATAAATCATTGTATATTTGCTTTGAAGCGTCATATAAAGCCAAAAACACTAAATTAGTATTTTTTATTATTTACATTAAATAATATGACATTTTATTTAATTAGGAGTAGCTGTTAAAACTTTAATCTGTTATCAAATACATAAGTACATGATTACTTAGTATTATATTGAAGCATAAATAATAATAAAAAAATATTTAATAATAGTTTTATTAGTAAATTGATAGCTAATACTTTCCTTAATAATATATACAGTACAAATATTTACACTTGTTTAATAAAAATTGATTTGAATTTTGTTTCTTAAATGCTATTTTTCCACCTCAGCTTATGTTATGACTTTGGCTAGAAATTAAAAATATTATGAATTATAAAACATTGTTTTAATTTTCACTCATTTGGTTCTAATATGTAATATGATTTATTGTATGAAAGTGATGAAATCTNTCATCTCCTCGAGTGGGGATCGAACCCACAACCAGTAGATTTTGCAGTCACACCTCGTGCCGCTGCGCCACGACCGGCCTCTTCGTGTTAGGTGTTCTTAAAATAATACATTTAGTTTTTTTACTATTCAATATATAGTTATTAAAACTGAACCAATGTACTACTTTCGAGAGAGCATTGTTTCCATCGTCATATACGATTTTTCGTCGTTTTATTTTGAAATAAATAACATAAATAACAATGAAACACAATATTTAAATAATAATTTATTTATAAATAATATAAAACATGAAAATAATCATTCGATGATAACTTTATCGGTAGTGTCATACACTTTTTCAACTTTTTCGGCCGGCAGAGGGTCTATGAGTTCAAATTGTAGATCATACTGCTGGTCTAGGCCCATGTAACTGTCGCTCATTAGATATATTGTGTATATAATGCGTCCTGCAATAAAAAAAATAATTTAAAAATATGATTTAAATGTAAAACATAATATTTGCGGTTTACAGAAACGTTTATATAGGAAGTTACTTCTCTCAAAATTTATAAATAAAAAAAGTATTTAAAAACTTGAAGCAGAAGTGAATCAATAAAATTATCTACTTTTGATTACTTTTATCCAATTTTAGTTTTCATAATAAAACTACCTGTACCGGAAGTTGTATAAAACGTAACATGCGTGGTTCCTTTAGCAGGTTCCCGTTTTAAGGCGTGTTATTAAGTGGTTCCTAATTTAAGGAGCCATCCCTCGTTCTTACCGCGAGGGAACCACAGATTACGTCTACTAGTGCGTATATTCTCCACTAATGAATGCACCAGAGCCTAATACTAAAAAATAATCAACGAGTTGTGGCTGACGTAAAGTTAGCTATAAATAGCTTAGCAGATTTGATTTTACGATTTTTCTTACTTCAGATTATTTTATTACTAAGTGAACAATGCGCACAATTTCATAAAAACGAACTTCAGGGCGGTCACGACTCGTTGACCTTACTGTATTTTTATTTAACTTTACCTGTATTAGAAGGTGTATAAAACGTAACATGCGTGGTTCCTTTAGCGGGTACCCGTTTCAGTGCATGCAATTCTCCATATTCAGTGGTTCCTAGCGTAAGGAACCATCCCTCGTTCTTACCGCGTGGGAACCTCGGACATAACACATTATTTGGATTACCACCACGCCTGTTCATGTCTATTAGTAGTGTGTATTCCTGTGAAGTATTTTTTTTAAATATTTAAGTCTACAGAATTAATGTATATATTTTATGTATTATCAGTTCATATAACAATATTATAAAATTACCCTATTATTAAGGGATAGGAAAGGAGAAAAAATAAAGGTATTGGAGATATATTAACAATACTTTTCCATTAATTTTGACTTGTGGATCAGTAAGTGAAAAAAATATTGTATTTTTATTCTATTCTATTAAACAAAAAAAGAAGTATCAATAAATAGAAAAAATATAAAAAAATATTATTACTAATTTTATAGATAAATTAAAATATTTATCAAAGGTTTCTTGAATTAAATTGAAATTAGTATTTTTTTTTCATTTATACTATTACTTTATTAGACATGGCTTATTATTATTTAGGACTAATACCTGGTCAGCATGTATCGGCACCCATTCATCCTTAGCGGGCGGTTGCTTCAGTCTTTTATCCTGTTCACAGTCGGAGTCGAACCATAGACCTCGTATGTGGAAAGTTAGGTTTAATGACGGTAGATCACAAATTGCCTACAAAAAATATATAAATGTTTTTTTTCCAGCTTCACGCGGTATCCCGTACATGGCAGTGGGAACCTAGTGTTCCTCCCCACCGACAAATTTTAGATATATTGCCTGTTGAATGGTGGAACTTATTGTCGAGGTTTGCCGTTTTGCTCGAATGAAATTCGTACCTAAAATCTCAACGGCCTCAATGCAAATGTTTTAGAAAATACTTAGCATTATTGGAATAAGAAACAGTATAGAGCAATTAGTGAAATGTTTGATTAGCGATATTTTAGATAACTAAGAGAAACTCTTAGAAAATATACGGTTTTTCCAATAATAAAAATTTTGTTTAATTCAGTTCTTTAATTATAGTCCATCTAGTGTGACAGTTGAGCATAAATCTCTTCGTTAATGTCACCTTGTATGAAAAACACATTGAATAATAAAGTAATACATACACACATTACAGAAAGGAGAAACATGTTAAAAAGGAATTGCATTAAGAAACTATTCTACCCTAAAATACTATAAGTATATATAGAAAATATACTGTGTTATCTTAAGGTATGAATTACAACTTGCTTTTCACTCATTAAAAAATACATAAAAAAGCTAGGGAAAGCCGACCAAGCCCGAGTCTACACGACTACACGATAATATTATGTAAAAAAAAGATGTATTTATAGTACGGTCGATCAGTCGTGGCTGCCCTAAAGTTAGATGTAGATGTCTGCGCAGATTTGATTATAGAAAGTTTCTTATTTAAGATTTTATTCCCGAGTGAACAATGCCCAAAAGTTCAGAAACCTCAAATTCAGGGCGGCCACGACTCGTCTAGCCTACTGTACTTACCCGATGGATTTGCTCAATCTGATTCTCATCGAACTCCCGTCTCATATATTTAGCTAATAGTTCATAGTTTCTCATACACGCCACTTTCAATCCATTTAACATTGTACAAGGTTTATTCGTATCTTTTGCCATGTTAGAAAACATGTATAAATGTTGGGACTCCACATGAGGCAGGGTCGTGAGCGGGGAGTCTGTCGGCCACCTCGCCTGAACTATGCTCTGCATGAGTATCTGACAGGACAGACAGACATACAGCCAACCGTTTTCTGCTGATGTGTCTATCATTGCCTGGAAAGATGTGAATATTTTTTAGAAATTTTATACAAACTATACTATTCCCATTTACAATCTAATCACAATATCTATACTAATATAATAAAGTGGATGAGTTTGTTTGTTTGTTTGTTTAAACGCGATGTCTGGATCTACTGGTCCGATTTACTTTTTGTTTCGTTTTGTATGAAAGCTACAGACAATACTACCCAGGAGTGCTATAGGCTATATGACATTACGGTGTAAGTGTTAGTTAGCGTTAAATAACGGAATAAAAATAATAATGGATACTATCGAATTTCATTAGGCGCGTGCGCTGCAAAAATAGTTAGAGATGTGTCAGTACATACCTCATATGTGACAAAAATATTATTCTTTTTTATAAGTTCTTAAAAAATGTCCACTACATTATATATTTATGTCTTATAAATAAGTTACAATAAGGCTTTTTTTGATAAAAAAATAATTGAAATTTCCAAGGCGTAGTTTCTCCGTTTTTTATTTGACATGGATCAATATCCAAACTTATGAGGCAAACTTATTCTATCATCAAAGAAATTTCATGAAAATAAACTTCAGCTTTTATAGTATGTAAATTGGACGTATACTTTTCGAGAAAATGAAAAATTAAAATAATTCAACGTTCTGTTTACGGCCGCAACCTCAGGTTCTAGCAAACCGCAACCCAGCGCTGGGAGCACGTTTGTCGCTGACAACATCCTCTCAAGCAGCCATATAGTCTTGCGCTTTCTTAGACTTATGAAAACAAGTTGTTCATGATTGAATGTATTAATTTGTTGGCAAATCCAGAATAATAAAAGTATTATATGCGCCGCGAGTGGGCCGCTAGTAAAAATAATTATAAATTTTATGCTGTATTTTCACTCTGGAAATGTCTGACAGTACGCGATGATTGTAATTATACGTCCTATTTTTTTAAGCTTCTCGCTGTATCGCACATACAGGATGGGCAGGAACCTCTTAACACTTAAGACACTTCCGTTCCCAATTTTCCACCAATTTCTTGACTCATAGAGTGTTGAGTTGCGTTATCGAATCATATTATTTATCTAGAGTGTTATTTGTGAAAAAGTGAAACACGAATGAATGAATAAATTACAAACAAATATCTCAATAAATATCCTAAATAATAATACTATATACTTATTTAGAATACGTATAAAAATTTGAACGTAGCGGGACTCGAACCCGCGCCTCCTGGAAACCGACCAGGTGCTCTGACCACTAAGCCATACGTTCGTTCGTTTAAAAATGTTTAAAAATAATACTATATACCTGAATAATCCTAATAGTTTGGTCCAAAACAGATTTGGTGTCAGTCAAGTAATCCGAGTTAGGTAGCGGTAGTCTGGTCAGATGCGCTTGTAGTAATAAAAATGTTTTCACATTAGACGAGTCTAAAGTCAGCGAGTCCACCGGCAGACGACATTCTTGTGACAGTTCACTGAAACATAATAATTAATTTAGTATTTTAAGCCTTAAAAAATATATGAATTGTGTTTCTGTGCATTTAACAACGCATCACTACTAGTGCACACGAGCTCTGTGCATGAAACAACACACCACTACTCGAAAACTTATATTTCAGTGTTAATTGATGAAATTCATAGACGCGATTCGTCTTGCTACCTGGGCGAGGAAATAAAAATAACTCGTTCCGCTGATTGGGAATTGAACCCACAACCATCTCGTCGTTCTCATTCAGACGCTGTGCCACTGCGTCACGTCGACTTAAATAAAAAGGTGTATAATTTCAAAACGCACCCATTGATTTCGTCCTCGTTATGTCGCACAGGTAACGTCGCGTATTCCTCTGAATCAGATAAAACTCGTAACAAATTATCGAAATTGAGATTACTTTGCAAGTTTTGATGGAAATGCGCCATTGTTTTATGTGATAAATAATAATATGAAGCGATTCGACCCATCCATGTTGAATGTACCGTACGTTGATCCTGTATAAAAAAAAACAACAATTTTAGTTTTTAATTCTAAAAAAAGCATGGCATAAAAGGATAGGCAGAATTTTTAGCAGAGAGAGATTCAAATTTCGAGACATGTCAGTGTTGAGTGGCGAAATTTAACGCCGCGCTTTGTTTTCTTAACACAATGTAGAAATGAAGATAATTCATTCCCCCTAAATCGACCTCACAACCTTCGCGTAGACAGTGACAAACTTAGCTACTGCCTCTCGACGGCCTCACTATACTATACTAAATCATAAAAATAAATCCGACCTCTTCTATCTCCACACAATTAGCGTTCATCAAAGCATCCAGAGAAGTCTGAACCAAATTAGACAAATAGTAATTAATATCTTGAGGTTCCAAGCTTTCGAGTTTATAATACGAAGGATTTTTGAGGAGACGACGGAAGAAATACGTCCAGGTCATGTAGTCCAGAATGTCTTGTTTTGTTTGTACAGTTCCTGTAATAATAATAAAGAAAAAAAATATTTACTAATTTTCCTCCTTGAAAGGAGGAAAATTAGTAAATATTTTTTTTTGAAAAAGGATAAATATGTAAATCGATGGAATCGGTCGAATCGATATTTATATCAATCAATTTCAAATTCTTTCTTTTACTTTAGCAATAATTAAACAAAGATTTTTATGCGTATTTCCAAAGTGATTATGAATAATTAAAATTTTGGATGGGACACTTGCAACATGCTCATATAGGAAATGACTACTACGTCCAAGATATTTTGGATTGATTTTGTGGATATGTTTATTTTATTATTAAAAATTCAAATTATTTTATTATTAAAAAAGAGGCCGGTCGTGGCGCAGCGGCACGAGGTGTGACTGCAAAACCGATTGGTTGTGGGTTCGATCCCCACTCGAGGAGATGAAATATTTACTTAAATTTATATTTCCATTTCTTCGCTCTGGTGTCGAGGTTAAGCGCGGCGTTGAGTTCTGCCACTCAACACGCAATGCCTCCAGAATTCGGCAGAAAGTGGGGAACGGAGTGTCTTAACACTAGGTTCCCTCTGCCTACCCTGCTGTGTGCGGGATACAGCGTGAAGCTAATTTAATTTTTTATTTTTTTATTTTATTAATATAAATATTTTTTCAGTTTCGCTAAAAGAAGATCGTTATTTGAATTAATATTAACCAATTTTTGTTTTAAAATTAATAGAAAGTTAAGATCCGAGCAAAATTTCAACTAGGTCATCTAAAATATATAATATAATCAAAATAATATAATAATCAAAATTTAGAAAAAATGTACTTACCAGCTACAATTTCAGCATTCAAGTGATCAGCTAAAACTTCAAGTAAACTGGATTCTACCGGGAAGGGTTCATATAAGAACTTCTTGTAGAAGTTCTTTTTCTGATCGTGTACCAATACCACTGCAACCCCCTCGTTGTCATACTGAAAGTTTTAAAGGATATTTAGTAATAACGAATATATGAATAAATAACGGTGACATGTTGCATTTTAAAATATTAAAGTTTTAATAAATGAATATTTTAAGCGCACATAAGCAATTAAAAACTTATTTTGTTTATTTTTAATATTAAAATATGCGGGAAAGGAATTTTGTAGTTTTATACATTATATAAAACTACAAAAATCCTTTCATTTTATATAGCTTTCACTGTCAATTGGTATTCGCAAAAAAATATATTAAATTTATTTTAATTTAAAGAAGTCAAAATGTCAAACAATGTAATGTAGGTTCAAATTCCGCAAAACTCTTTTTCAATATTTTTCACATGTCACAGTAAGAGTCAGTCACATTAACTGTCAGTTATTTAATTAAGGTCGACTAGCTATCTGTGTACCCATATCTGTTATGTTTCCCGTTGAAATACTTCGCCCCTTTGATAACTACAAGATGGGTTAGACGTCAAAATGCAAAAAAAAAACTATCATATATCATCTGTTGATTTAGTCAGTCACAAAACCTGTCAGTCCTACAAACCTGAGGTCGACCAGCTCTTCCCATCATTTGTAATACATCAGTGATAGGCATATCCACATATCGATTCTGTTTCCCGTCAAAATACTCCGTACCCTTGATAACTACGAGATGAGCGGGAAAGTTGACACCCCACGCCAAAGTAGCTGTACAGATAAGTACCTGGTAGGATAAGTGTAAAGTATAGTTACGCGATTTTTACGCATTTTAAATAAACTCTTTTTTTTCACTTTCACGCTGTGTCCCGCAGAGGCACACAAGTGTGAAGTGGTCGATTTCCTCTCGAGGAAATTAAATATTTAATATTCTAATTTTCTGCACTAGGTAACGCGCGGCGTTGAGTTCCATCACTCAACACGCAACGCCTCCAGAATTTGGCAGGAAGTGGGGAACAGAGTGTATTTACATTAGGTTTCCTCTGCCTAACCTTCTGAAGCTGTAAAAAATTGACATTCAAATAATTACAAAGACTATATTAATAAAATTAGTACATAACAAGGATTGAGAGTTTTGAGATATATGGACTTACTTGTATCTTCTGATTAATAAATAATTCCTCAACTGTAGTCCGGTCCTTCTCGTGTAGGCCGGCGTGATGTATTCCGATACCGAACGCCAAAGTTAGTTTTAGGTTAGATTCTCGAATATTCGCCAATATTTGCTCCATTTCAGATTCTTGCATGTGCAGCCACTGTTTGGGATTGTCTTCCGCTGCTAGATAGGCTATTAAATCCAAGGCGGTTAATCTAAAAGTAAATAAATTGTAATATAATTGAGGTCAGTCGTGGCGCAGCGGCACGAGGTGTGACAGTAAAACCGACCGACCTGTTGTGGGTTCGATCCCCACTCGAGGAGATGAAATATTTACTTAAATTTATATTTCTATTTCTTCGCTCAGGTGTCGAGGTAAAGCGCGGCGTTGAGTTCTGCCACTCAACACGTCATGCCTCCAGAATTCGGCAGAAAGTGGGGAACGGAGTGTCTTAACACTAGGTTCCCTCTGCCTACCCTGCTGTATGCGGGATACAGCGTGAAGCTGATTTATTTATTTTATATCAAAGTATTTGAGTCCATTCATGGCACAGGGGCGATGCGTGTGTCTGTAAACGGGTCATTTTGTAGGTTCGATTCCCACTCGATGAATTGAAATCTCTATATATAATAAGACAGTAAAAATATTTTGTCTGTATATTTAGTAATTTTGACTGAAATGGATAGAGGGACACTTAAAAAGAATAATAGAAAGCAAAAATATATTTTTTTAATTTCTTGTCTGTCTGTCTGTCTGTCTATACGTATGGTCACATTTTTCTCTGAAAGTACTGAACCGATTTACTTAAAAGTTTCACCAATTGCTTTGTTTTAATTCAACTTAACAACTAAAGTTTGTTTCATCAAAATCGGTTCATTAAAAAAAAAGTTATCGTCATTTGAATGAACTCAAGGCATTAGTTTGCCTGCGAATGTTATATAGCAATCGCGCTGGTAAGATTCCTGGCTAAAAAATGACATACGAAACGTCTTGGTTATATGACTGTTACATAGGTAAAAAGAACATAATGTTACAAAAATATATACGTGTAATAAATAATCAAATATCAACATTGGTCGTATTTTTTAGTCCGATAAACAAAAATTCTTATAGAAATTACGATAATGTCGTAAAAAAATCATATTAGAATATTACAGATTAAAGTAACAAAAAATAATATTAGAAGTCATTTTAGTTGTCAATCAATTCTGCTTATTAAATCAATTATCATGTAGTTTAAGCGGGCGAAGCCGCTGCTGAAGCTAGTTTGAAATAAATCTATATAAAAATGCCTAAAAACATCCTTTCTACGTGTTCTCTGTAATAACTATATATTTACCAATTGTATATTTAATAATATGTGTAACTAATTTAAAAACTGTACAGGAGTTATACTTATTTAGAAAACGTGTAAAAATTTGAACGCAGCGGGACTCGAACCCGCGCCTCCTGGAAACCGACCAGGCGCTCTGACCACTAAGCCATGCGTTCTCGCCAAGCTGCGTCGAAATTTTTATACGCTTGTTACAACTTATTTATGTTGTTAGCATCTCTGTAGGGAGATTTTTACAAATTTCCGCTACCCAAAGATAATTACTAAGAATTATCGTTTGGCAAGAGAGAAACTATTTTTTAAATATTTTAAACATTTTTAAAGTGTTATTCCACACTTAGGAAAGAAAAATACTTATTTAGAAAACGTATAAAATTTTTTATGTTTTCTAAATAAGTATTTTTTTTCCTAAGTGTGGAATAACACTTTAAAAATGTTTAAAATGTACAGGAGTTAATATGCAAACATTACAGTTATTTTACAAAGAATATTATGAATCATTACCCAAATCAATAATTTAACATTTAAGGCTGTTTCTGAAGCAGTACATTAAATTATTTTACTGACATCAGCACATTTAACAGAGTTTTAAAATTATGATGAGACTTACATGATATAGGTAAAAAGAACGTAATGTTACAAAAATATATACGTATAATAAATAATTAGCTATTTGTATATTTTATAAATATCAAATATTAACATTGGTCGTATTTTTAATTCAAAATAATCAAAATTTTTTATACGATTACGATAATGTATAATAGTAAAAAAATCATATTAGAAGTCATTATAGTTGTCAATCAATTCTGTTTATTATCGCCCAATATTAATAACCTATCTCCAACGTCAATCATAGATTGTTTCATACATCTATCCAATCTAGAGATTGGATAGATATATGAAACAATCTAAGATTGACGTTGGAGATAGGTTATTAATATTGGGCGTTAATCAATAATCATGTAGTTTAAGCGGGCAAAGCCGCGGGGAGGCCGCTAGTATTTAATATTTTCGTTTTCGACACTCAATAAGCAATGATTCCAAAATTCCGCGAAAAGAGCAGCAGAGAGTGTCTTAACACTACGTATTATATGTTTGGTTTGCACACACAAAAAGCGAAGTGGTAGGAAACCACTTCGCATTTATGCATGTTTAATAAAAAAGAAAAATATTTTGAAACATCTAAAACTGATTCAAACCCACGGATATTAAGAACCAAAGTTATACGTTTGAGAAACGTCGATATTCTTATATGCTTGCTACAATTTTAAAAATTAAAATAAACATTACCTAGTCTGTCGTCTACTAGATACAAAAACCAGTGTAGGTGCATTTGGTGAGTGCGTTCTTATTGCTTGGAAAGTCGGTTTGTTCATTGACATCATCCGAGGACAGTAGTGGCGTCCGGGATGACCCGATATATGAACCTGGGAGGAAATTCATATATTAATAAAAAAAATAACAATATCAGCTTCACGCTGTATACCGCACACAGCAGGTTAGGCAGTAGAGGGATTTGAGGGCACTTTTTGCTGAATTCTGGAGGTATTGCGTGTTGAGTGGCGGAACACAACGCTGCACTTTGCCTCGACACCAGAGTGAAGAAGTGAAAATATAAATTTAAATAGATATTTCAGTTCTTCGAGTGTTATGTTATTATTTGAAGTACTCAAATCTTCTTCCACATTCTTAGTGTCGACGAGTCGTAGCCACTCTAAACTTACTTAGTTGTTAAATTTGTAAAAGTTTGCGCATTGTTAGCGGGAACAAAACATTCAAAACTAAGAAAAATCCTTAAATTTAGTAGTAGTGCGTAACATAATCTCACCTCCAAAGGCACGGGTCGTACTGAAGGTCTAAAGTTAAAGAGGCCCATTTCGCCAATATTGAGCCAGTTAGCAAGATCCTTAGCGTTCGCCAGCGCTGTGGACAGTCCAATGATTCTTAAACGACGAGACGTGTGCGATTCTATGAAGTTTGTCCTATAAATAAATGAATTAAATAAATAAATAAAAAATTGTGATCAAATCAAATCAGCATCACACTTTATCCTGCACATAGCAGGGTAGGCAGAGGAAACTTAGTGTTAAGACATTCCATTCCCCACTTTCCACTGAATTTAGGAGGCATTGGGTGTTGAGTGGCGGAACTCAACGTCGCGCATTATCAAATAAATATTTTATTTCTTCGAGTGGGGATAGAACCCACAACCGTCACGTTACAGTACCCTTGTGCCCCTGGACCACGACAGTCTCAAAAATTGTGATACTTATTTTAATTATTAAAATAAATATTGTGATAGTTCAAGTCTACATGAAGTTATCGACTAATATGCTAAATTTGGACCTAAATAAAGTGATATACCGCTTTCCCTAATATATGATGTAAACATAGAAAACTAAGGACACAGACCAAGTGTCTGTAGTGGTATTGAACTAATAAATATATAAACAATAAATATATTAAAACATGGAGAAAAACCATAAGAAACTTTTCTTGAGCAAAAATAAGATCTTAGCCTCGATGAAGGTTGATTTAATTGAATTGAATAAACAATTACACTAAGCTATAAATTATTAAATCTAATGTACATTACACTTAGACAAATCTAGATTTTATACCGTAAAAAAAACCTCACCTAGACACTATAACCTCTAACACTGGTCCTCTATCCTCCCCCAACAAGTGTATTTCATCAATGACTATCAAGGCCACGTCCCGCACGTAGTTCCTGGTCTGCCACGAGCGACTGATGCCGTCCCACTTCTCGGGGGTCGTCACTATTACGTGGGAACTGCGTATCGCTCGAATATCCGGGCACACGTCACCTAAAATTTAAATATGAATATTATATATAATAATATTATAATGCTCAAGAGTTTTGATTGAATGCGATAATCTCAGAAACTGCTGGTTGCGAAATGTAAAATATTTTTGTTTTGTGTAGTCCATTCCATTCATCGTATAATAGGGTAGACTGAGGGAACCTATTGTTAAGACACTCGGACTCCATTAAGACACTTTCGTTCTTCACTTTCCATTGAATTCTGGAAGTATTGTGTGTGCTCAACGCCGCGCTTTGCCTAGTTTAGATTTACCAGATTTTCGTTTGAACTCGCTTGCGAAGCCGCAGGTTAAAGTTATAATAGTTTTACATATAGCAAAAGAAATTATTCTGTCGTTGAATGGGTCTTACTGCACACGTTGGTAGCGTGTTAGAATTCTATCAGGGATATTATTATTAATGTATAAAATATTTTCGACTCCTTGGATAGAATATATTGCACTGTGCTATTTAAGTTTTCTTTAAATATTATATAAAATGATTATATTACCTGTCAACTCAACAACCTTTTTGCCCAATTTCTCTTCTAATCTAATTTTCCAATCTTTCATACGTTCCTTTACTAGTGCTTTCAAGGGTGCTATATATACTACCTTAAATAATAAAAAAATGTTGGTTCAATTAGGTAAAAAATTGATTATCGTCTACATAAGTATAAAAAATAAACCTAATATCAGTAAGGTGTCATAGTCGAGAACTGTCTAGGTACGCATGTTGGGAATTCATAAATAGTTATATAAACGTTTCCTAACATTAGATTAGATTTAAAAGTTGCGTGGTTTATTAATGGTAGTAAATATAAAATAGACTAGGTCGTCTTTGTCTACTACGTCAAATGCGAATTTAAATGTATGTTATTAGGTAAATTTATAGATAAAATGTCTTTTATAAAACTTATTACTCACACAAAAAGTTCACAAAAGAAAAAATATTTACATGCATTACGGTCGATGAGTCGTGGCCGCCTTAAATTAATCTGTAGATAAATGGTTGTTCGGACTAGTTTTTAGGCTATTTCTTAATTTTGAATATATTCTTTTCAAGTGAACATAGCACAAAAGTTCATTCGAGCCACGACTCTTCGATCGTACTGTACGTTAAAACTACAAACTTACCTTACACCCCGGATACTGATTAAACACTCTAAACATGGCCACTTCAGCAACAATAGTTTTCCCTGAGCCTGTCGGAGCTCCGAGTAACACGTTGTTGTCAGTATGATATAGACAATGGAATATTTGGGTTTGTATCGGATTGAAGTGACTGAAGTTGTATAGCATTTCGTATGACGGATCGTTTAGCGCTGTCACTGGTAGCGGTTGGAGTTCTAGGAGGTCTGAAAAATTTATTAATTTTTAATAATTAGGAATAAAGTAAGTATTAAAATTGATCGATTGAGAGTTTTTAATAGTTTGTTATAGCCACCAAAAATAATGTACCAAAGTTTGCGAGGATACTTTTATACTAAAATCATAACAGATAAGTTCAAAGTGACTAAAGGCAAATATTACGTTTATAATTTAATGTAATTATGATGGATATAATAAGCTAAGAATCGTGGTTGACAATGGACAAAGATAAAAAGCGTAGAATGCCTTAGGTATACATATTATGTATATATTAAAATACTAGTAACCCGCTCGCGGCTTCGCCCGCTTGTACTATATGATATTATATATTATAGTACTATTGCACAAGGAATATTTATTATCTCATGTGAATTATTTTCCTGATCTAATAGCATTTATCAATTCAAAGACAATATCCATATATTGAAAAAACACTCATGTTGTAGCAATATGGTCGCATGCAATATTTAATATTGAAATATTTTTTTTAATTTATCAACTGATTTAAATAAAACAATAAATGTTAAGAGAAGCTTGCCAAAATACTGAAAACTGTATTTAAATCTATTGAGCCTGAATTTTGATTATTCTGAGATTAGCGTGTATAAACGCACAGGCAAACCGACAAACAGTAAGACATTTAAAAAAATATTGTTTCGGGTTCTATTACATTAATAAATGCTGCCAATAGTAATATGATATTGATACTACTATATTGTAATTATGATATACATATTACAACGCGTTACAGACAATAATTTTAAACAATTCATTATTATTTATATAAAGAGGTGTGAGTTCAAGACCAGATAGAAAAATTTGAAAATACGTTAAAATTTTTCCCTTTCCTTAGTGGAAAGGAATATATTTTTCGTATATTTATTATTACGTATTATATGTAAATTTGTTGTAGTAATAAATATAATAGTGTCAAATGTACCTGTATGAGGAGGATGTGTTTCTGGTAAAATAAGGTGTTGGAATGTTAACGGTAGAACACTTTCTGAGCCCAACCACCTGAAATATATTTATTATATTTGTAAAAAGAATTTAAAAAGAGACAATTTATTTTAATAAGTTATCTCTTTATGTTATGATTCGTAGATATAATTTTTTTTTGCTTCACGCTGTATCTCGCACCAAGCAGGGTAGGCACAGGGAACCTGGGAACCTAGTGCGAAGGAATGGAAATATTTAAATATTACATTTCCTCGAGTGGTAATAGAATCCACAACGGTCGCATTTACAGTCGCACGTTTATGCCACTGTGTCACAGGCGGTTTTTACGAGTATTGCAATAAGGGTACGACCAAAAAATATATAAAAAAAAATAATTACCTTTCCGAAGTAGCTCTAATATAATATTGTGGTGGAAGAGGTTCAGAGATTGGTATTGTTATGACGAGTTCCTGTGGCTCATTAGTCACAACCTGTAAAATAAATTATGAATGTATAAAATATATAAAATACATATACAATAAAAAAATAATAACAAAAATGATATATTTTATACAAAAAATCTGAGTTTAACAGTAACAAGTCACGTCATTAAGCTATTATATTAAGGAAAATATTTAAAAAATATATGCATATCCATAAAAGTGATATATTTTTTATATTTTATTTTTAACAATTCGCTAATTTAGAAAACATAGAAACCTGCTTCTTGGTGATGAGGAAATATTCATGATAGTACATAATATCTGTGTCGGGATCTTCAACCCAAATCCAGAACGCTTCAGGCGCTTTACCGTGATATTTATCGTTCCATCTGTAATTTAATTTATTTAAAAATGTAATATGCAATATATAGTTTTGCCAAAAGGTTTAATGTCAATACTTAAAACTGATATAAAATCAAATAAATGGCTGCCTGCTTTAATTACTTTATTGTTACTAGTCTGTCCACATCCAACAGAAATATTCTGTTCATAAAAAAAAAAACAGCTGTATCCCGCACACAGCAGTGTAGGCAGAGGGAACCTAGTGTTAAGACACTCCGTTCCCCATTTTCTGCCGAATTCTGGAGGCATTACGGTTTTACAGTCACACTTTGTGCCACTGCGCCACGACTGGCCTCGTCTGTTTAAATTTCATTTATTACAGACATAGAAATACATAGATGTGTACACATCAATGTACACCTGTATAATGATGTATCTTGCAAAACAGGTTGTGGATTCGATTACCACTCGAGGAAATTAAATATTTAATATTTTTCGCTCTGGTAACGAGCGCGACGTTTAATCCCACCACTCAACACGAAATGTCTCCAGAATTCGCCATAGGTGTATTTAATGGGAACTTAGTTTCTAAGTTCCCATCTACCTACTAAAAAATTAAATAAATATATACTCACTTGAAATTAGGTGTTATAATCAATCGTATCCGCAACACAGTCCTCGTGATGGGATGTAGACTGGCTTCCATCTCAAGCAAGGGAAATTCATCTGCACATTTCTTTAGATGTCGTGCTGTTTTAGGATTACGTATGAGATCACCTGTTATATTTTGGAGAAACCATAATTAATGTGATTTAGAACAGATATGTGTACTTATAAAATATTTTTAGAAATAAAATATATAAAAAAAAATTAAAACGTAAACGTGTAAATAAATAATATAACGTGGGGAACGGAGTGTCTTAACACTAGGTTCCCTCTGCCTACCCTGCTGTGTGCGGGATACAGCGTGAAGCTATTTTTTTTTTTTTTAAAACGTAATATGGGACTAAACGCCTCTTGGAAACAGTGCAAGTAACGGTTTCTAAATATTTATTTTTATGTGGTGTGTGAATAGAACACTATAGAAATTTTTAAATGTGTGGTTCTATTCACAAAATTACTAATAATAATTTTAACATCGTCTCTTTTTTATTTTGATAAATGCTCTATTGTATAAAATTATATATTTTTTTATAAATGTATCAACTTTAGAAATACTATATAAAATATACCTATTTCCTTCCAATCCATATCCCTAATCTGGTCAGGTTTAAGCATCGGATACTCTATATGTTTCAGTATTTCGTTTGGAAAACAATTAAACTGTCTCATATCACTGTAGAAGTCCCATAGCTGCAATTCCATCATTTTCGCCATTTTGAGGTAAAGTCCCGCCATGTACGCGTTGTTCTTACGTAGTGTTATTTCGAATAAAGCACGTACTATTCTTACAGCGTTCTATATAAGGGAATATTTTATTAGAGTAATTTAACATGTTTAATCTTCCTCTGGTTTGAATAACCATACTTTAATATACAGTAGTAGTTAGTTTCTATATTATGATAGCTTTAATTATATCAATATAAATATTATACTTTGCGGATTAACAAGGAAAATCGAGAACAAATTTAGTAGTCCAAAAAGTTTCACTTTATTAGATTAACTGGATTAAATTAAAGCATACCTGACTAATATAATTCAAGTCCGACTGCAATGAAGAACCATTTACTCTGCCCCTCGATAAATAAGTTTGCAACAAGATGTTTATTTTCCAATGTATATCTTCCGGTGGATCTTCTATTCTTAACTCTCCGAACTGATCCTTGAGGTGCCATAGTTCTGTTAATTCTTCTTTGCGTACCTGAATTGATAGAAATTACATGCAATTAGTTTAGTTAGTTGAGTTTCGCCACTCTGTCATCTTAATGGAAACGAAGTGTCCTAACACTAAGTTCCCAGGTTTCTTCTGCCTATCTTGGTATGTGTAGGATACAGCGTGAAGCCAAAAAAAAAAGTCGGGGCGGAGCAACTGTAAACAAAATGATTCGATTCCTATTCGGAAAAATTAATTATTTCTATGCGCTTCAGTAAGAAGACCAATTGAGTTTTCAGTTCTGCGACTCAAAATATCAAATTAAGTAGTGTTAGAGTGTCTTATCAGATTTTTTTTAACATTTAGTTCCCTTTGCTTACTCTGGTAAATGTGGCATAAGTATTAAATAAAAAAATCGATCACCACGTTTCGTCTCATTCAGAAAAAAATCAGTGTCGATTGGGGGGAAACTAACACAAAAGTTTCACCGAAAAATAAAATTTATAAAAATTTTATCAAGTTAAGATTGAATTGAAGACCCTTTTGGGTATAGTTACTTATTCGAGAAAATATATTTTTATAATTTAAATTATTTTATCTCTCCTAAATTGTAGTAGAAATTTATTATTTTCTATATTTTTTTTATATTAATATATTATAATATTACCTTCAATTGTTGGAAATCAGAGCATCTGGTCAACATTTCGAGCACATATCCCTGTGTCATAGACTTCCTGACCATAGAGTTGAATACTTCCATTGTTTCACAGGTAATATAGTAATGACTTGCGGTTCTTCCTAAGTCTATAATAAAATATAATTGAAATTGAAAGTGGTTAAAGGTTTGATTCTCGTATGTGAAAAATGTATAATAAAATTATTAGCATGTCATAAGTCTCGTAATATTAAGCAAGGTTGGAAAGTAGAGAATAGTTAAAAAAAAGTTAGTGTAGTGCACGAAGTGCGACTATAAAACCGACTGGTTGTGGGTTCGATCCCCACTCGAGGAGATGAAATATTTACTTATATATATTATATTCCATTTCTTCACTCTGGTGTCGAGGCTAAGCGTGGCGTTGAGTTCTGCCACTCAACACGCAATGCCTCCAGAATTCGGCAAAAAGTGGGGAACGGAGTGTCTTAACACTAGGTTCCCTCTACCTACTCTGCTGTGTGCGGGATACAACGTGAAGCTGATTTTTTTTAACTAAGTTACGCATAAGACACGCAAAGCTAACAAAAGCCCATATCATAGGATACATTTAGACATACTACTAAATACTACAAAGAGGCCAGTCGCGGCACAGGGGCACAAGTATGCGGCTGTAAAAACGAGACAGATTGTGGATTCGATTCTCAAAGCACAGCGTTTAGTTCCGCCACTCAACACGCATTGTCTCCAGAATTCGGCGGAAAATGAGCAACGAAGTGAAAACTAGATTCCCTCTGCCTACCCCGCTAGATACGCGATACAGCGTGAAGGGAAAAAAAAAGTATTTACCAGTAATATTAAGATCTCCAGTACGTTCGTTGTATCTAAGCATGTGCGTGCGATCGAGCTGCATTGCTGCGTTTGTAATTAATTCCCGCCTTTTTGTTTCCAGCATTGGTTCTTCTTGCACATCGCTGTAGGTTAAGCCGTATACCTGAAAATTAATTTTAATATAACACAAAATATACACGAAATATATATAAAACTCTCATACTTTTAATGTTTATTTTGTATATAAAATTAAGGAATTGAACTATATAAAAAATGTTTTGAACAAATCAGAGTGGAGTGTGTTTTTAAATTTTTATAATCAACAATAACAATCTTTAAATAATCTGTCCATGTTACAAAAAATAGAGAAACCTACATCTATTAGGTTTAGTCATCTTATAAGTAAAATTACTAGTTTCAATTACATTTTAAATACATACAAATAAATAAAATATTATGGTAGTATAAACAGACAAATAGTATAAACATTTACCTGTGGATTAATTCTCATTCTTACAAAGAGGTATGTATAACTCAACCATTCAACTGCTTCATCTATATTTGTAACTGTTCCTAAGGCAACCTACAAAAAATCAATTATATGTTACATATTAAAATCAAATCAAATCAGCTTCACGCTGTATCCTGCACACAGCAGAGTAGGCAGAAAGAACCTAGTGTTAGGACTCCCCGTTACCCACTTTCCGCCGAGTTCTGGAGGCACTGCGTGTTGAGTGGCCGAACTCAACGCCGCGCTTTGCCCCGAAACCAGAGCGAAGAAATGAAAATATAAATGTAAGTAAATATTTCATTTCCTCGAGTGGGGATCGAACCCACAACCAGTAGATTTTACAGTCACACTTTGTGCCCCTGCGCCACGACTGGCCTCACTATGTTACATATTATTGTACATTTATTGTTTATTAATAATAAATTTACTAACATCGAACCAATTATTTGGATATTAGACATTAGAACTCGAAATATACAATTTTCTTATAAGGTATGTAAAAAAAAGTAGTTCCATTCTATTCTAGAGTAAGTTACAAAAATCAAAATGGATCGAGATGAACTAAAGAAAATAACAATATAAAGAGCACATCTCACCTCAGCATTCAAATTATCGGCCAAAAGATTAATAAAGTTACTTTCAATTGGGAACTGATTGGTCATAGATTTCAGATAATGTGTCAATTTATCGTGCGTTGTAATTATGATGCCCGTTCCGGAAGTATCGAATTGAGGTCTTCCAGCTCTTCCGAAGATTTGTAACACATCTAATATGCTGAGATCTACGAATGTGCCGTGACTTTGGTCGTATATTTCTGTGCCCTATAATGGAAAACAAAAAATATTTAAACAAAAAATGTTTTATATTTGTAAACAATTCTTGTTTATGCTTCAGGTTTTTGTTTAATGTGATGATTGCTACTGTAGGATCAGTAATAAATAATTATACAAAAGGATATTTTTCGCTACATGAGAAAACAAAACTTAAAATTATAGCTTAGGTTATAAGCGATCAGAAAATGTTCGTTTTAGTTAATATAATTTATAGAATAGAATAACAATATAATTTTTAAAATTTATTTCACAATTTTTTAATCTGTATTTTTAAATATTTGTATAATATAGCAGCAGTTGTTAGAATACGACTTCATAATGTAATTTAATACATGTTTAACATAGTAATGTTTCTATACCAATACAATACAATTTATAATACATACTCGTATAACAACAGCGTGTGCGGGTAGATTGACTCCCCACGCCAACGTGGAAGTACAAACCAGTACTTTAATATAACCCTCGGCAAAATATTTCTCAACCATATTCCTGGAATATGTAAAAGTAGTAAATATTTTTTTTAGTTCATAGCAATAAGTATTTTTAAGAATAGGCTTTAAAATATTTTAAATGCTTTTTACATTTACTTAGAATGATAAGTATAGTTTTTAGTTTCACACGGAATTTCTCATATAGCGGGTTACTCAGAGGGAACCTAGTGTTAAATGTTAATAATTAATATACTCCATTGTGTCCATGTACCGCAGTTTTCGAATATTAAGTGTCGGAATTCAACACCGCATTTTGTCTTTTTGCCAGAGCGGAGAAATAAAAAAAAAACAATTCGTTTTCCCCGGCTTTATTAATAATTAAAAATGACATAATCGAAATCTATTATTTTTCTCAATATACGAAAAAAAAACAATTACAGTTACAGTTCGGTCGACAAGTTATGGCCGCCCAGACAGTTAGCTGTTGATGTCTGCACAGATTTGATTTTAGGATTTTTCTTACTTTTGATTATTTTCTTGCCGAGTGAACAATACGCAAAAGTTCAGGAAACCTAACATCACGTGGACACGACTCGTCAAGCGTACTGTAAATACCATTTTCTTTAAACATTACCTATCACTCCTCAACATGCCAGCATGATGACAAGCGAAACCAAACGAGAATAATTCACTTAAAATCTTATTCGGACTACTGCCTATGGATTTTTTTGCTTTTAAAAACCCTGCTGAATCTTCCGGTTCGAAGTGCTTTAAATGTCCTTTCTTTTGAGCTAACTCCTTTAAAATCATGGCGGTTTGGTGTGTAGCGTTCCGAGCGTGTACAAAGACCATTACTTGATGCCCTTTTTGTACCATATCTGATGCTTTATCGTAGCACACTTCGTTCATTATTTGCATCTGTAATATAAGTATGTTGTATAAAGAAAAAAAATACATATAATTATAAAATGCAAAGTTGATGTATGGATATGAAATCATATTTTGTAAAAAAAAAAACAGGTTGACGCTGTTTCTCGCGTGGCAGAATATAATAAGCTCAGAATTGTGTTGTCAAAATTGTTAACGTAACGGTTTTGGATTCTATTTCAGTTCGAGCTATGAAATATTTAACATTTTCATTTTCACACTTTAGCAACGAGGCACCGCCAGCGTTGAGTTCCGCCACTCTGTCATACACAATCCATCAAGAATTCGGCTGAAATGGGGTACAACTGGGAGGTGAAATGGGGGACTTTTTAACACTAGGTTCCCAGAATCCCTTTGCCTACTTTGCTAGTTCCACGCAAGTATCTCGTGAATTGGGCGATGCGTTGCATTGCGTTTAACTAGTTTCTCTCTGGCTATACTGCTGTACGAGAAGAAGTGTAAGCTGCTTACCTGTCTTAAATGGGCTCCACCACCACTTCCTGTTTCTTTGACACCAATAAATTGCTGTTCAAGAGGCACGGGACGGAAGCGCGAGTCAAAGAAAAATAGACCAATATTTGGATTGACTCGAAGGAATCTGGAAATTAGACACATTATGTTACAAGGAGATTTGAACTTGTTCCCTCTTAGAAATAAGCCATACTCCATATACTACTACTCCATATATTACTACTCCATATACAAATAAGCCATACAGGCATTTCTTACAACCTTTTACACAATATACTCAATAAAATGATTACCTGGCAACATCTAAATAATTGGGCAGGGTGGCTGATAATCCGACAATCCTAATCATATTCTGTGTAGACTCGACCTGTCTGAGCGTCCTTGCGACTATCGCTTCTACTATCGGACCTCTGTCACCGTGCAGTAAGTGCACTTCGTCTATGATTAATAGTTTTACTATGGACGCCAATTCTGTGTCAGCTGTGGATTTATATAAATAAGTTTAGTTATTGAAAAAAAACATGGTTCACTTTAGAAAAACGGTTATTCACAAAAACCTTACAAATAACACTTATACACTATCATAGTACACAAAAAAAAATTGCGATAGATTATTAACTTTATGCTAATTCTTTGCCAGCTGTGGTTTTATATATGTAAGGTTATCGAAAATTCATGTCAAAATAATTCACAAAATATTGTTCAAATGTGGCATAGAACACGGTATGAAAAAAATTATAACGACAGCACACATTTCCTGCATTATTATGAATAGGCAGAATTTAGTGATTTGCTCTGTTCGTTACTTTCTGTCTCTTTTAAAGAAGCCACAAGACTTAGTGACGTTACTTCTACACATTCATTATAATTATATTCATTATAATATTCGCGCGAGTCGGGATCGCCCACCGAGGGTTCCGTACAAAAATTTAGAGGTCTTGAGCTTTCTCTGAAATTCAAGCTTAGCCTAGCCAGAGCCTTTTCATCTGATACCTCACTGGAACTAGCGGCCTTAATACCAAATTTCGTCCCCCTTTTAAGGCTTTTAATTTTTCTAATAGTTTTCGGATTTTTCCTAAACTAATAGTATCTATAGACGCCAGATGACAAGTTTCGTAGTAGTTACAGAATCCTATAAACAAATTTTGAAATGAAAATATTTCAAATAATGTCATTCTACCAAACGAAATTCGATAACCATTGAATTCGCATTTCAACTGCGCCATGTTGGTGATTATTTTAATATTAAACTGCATTTTAAATGAAAAATATTTTCGAAATAATTAAATTATTCATACTTGCTCCTTTCCTAGTAACCACATCCCACTTCTCCGGCGTGGTGACAATCATTTGTGTTTGTTGCACTTCTGTTTTAGTTAATTTCATATCTCCCGTTAACTCTTTGACTGTTATTCCTAATCCCTTTAGACGTTTCCCGAAACTTGCTGTCATTTCTGAGGCTAAAGCTTTCATTGGCGCTATGTATATAATCTGTGATAAAAAATATGTGAAGCGAAAAAATCTTAGTTTATCTGGTTAACAATTTAGGTTCAGGTAATAATAAAAAATAATCAAATAGTAGTAATCATTAAAATAACCAAAAATGCAAGTTCTTCTTAACTTGTCTGATAATGAAGTTAAAAGGCAATCCTTAATTTTTTTATAAAACAGACAGTACAGGTTCAGATACGATTCGAGTGGTACCCCAAAATTATTAAAAGTATCTACCACCTTCCCTATGAAAAATTTGTGATATTAATATAAATCAGCTTCACGCTGTATCCCGCACACAGCAGGGTAGGCAGAGGGAACCTAGTGTTAAGACACTCCGATCCCCACTTAATTCCCACCCCCACGAATTTGGGAGGTATTGCGTGTTGAGTGGCGGAACTCAACGCCGCATGTGATAATAATATACTTACTTTAAATTTATTCTTCATTATGACATCGTTCTCTATATGTTGTTTGATCTGATGTACCACAGTTAGTAGAGCTATGTTAGTCTTACCGGCGCCAGTGGGCGCGCATATCAATAGATTCTCATTTGTATTATACGCCGTTTGGAATACTACGGATTGTATACGATTCAACTCTTTTATATTCTCAAACGCCATTTGTCCGATCTAGAAAAATATTGGAGTTTTTGTTGTATTTATTTTTGTAATGCAATTTATTCAGCTTCACGCTGTATCACGCACACAGCAGGCAGAAGGAATCTAGTGATAAGATACTCCGTTCTCCACTTTCCGCTGAGTTCTGGAGGCATTGCGTATTGAGTGACGGAACTCAACGCCGCACTTTAATATAATTTATACTAATACCAAATACATGGAATTTATACTAATACTAAGTCGTTTGAATGTGGCCAACTGTACTTGCGAGCACTTTGTATGGGTCATAATATCATACACAACATTCAGTTTTTATTATTTGCTGAACATTTTTCTAATAAATCATCGTTTTTAAAAAGGATTCAACATATTTTATGTTGCCCAAAATGCAGAGTAGCTAGTATAGTGGTGTAGTGGTAGTGTAGTGGTAGTAGGACTCGTAAAATATATTTTTTAATTTATTTAAAAACTAATAAAAAACTTTTTAAATGTTGAATCAAGTCTTAAAGAAATACTAAAAATGGATATTTCTTTAAGATTTGATTCAACATTTTAAATAATTGCCAAATATTAGTATATCAAGCAAAAGAAAATATCTTTAACTACCTCATCCATATCTGATATAGGCACACGTTTGTTTCCCACTTCCAATGGCGCTGACTCATTTTTAGGTATTAATACTTCTTCATATTCCTTATTGTCTTTTCTTACAGCGTTTTCTGGTAATATTAACTTAAGACCTGATACAAAACCTGAAACAGTTTTATGTTATATATATAAACGATTCATAGTACATATTGTGTTGGTAACCTAATGTCATGTAGTAGTGTCGACAATTTCATATTTTCGTTTCTTTACTCTGGTTTCAAGGCAAAGGGCGGCGTTGATTTCCCCCACTCAATACGCAATGCATCCAGAATTCGGCGGAAAATGGAGAACAGGGTATGTTAACACTAGGTTCCCTTTGCCTACTCTGCTGTGCTTCACGCTGTATCCCGAGATACAGCGTGAAGAAAAAGAAAAGATATTGCATTCTTTCTTGGTATTTATTTTCCACTTGTTCTTATGCTCATTAAATTAAAATTGTATTTGGTAAACGTCAAATCAAAAGTTACTACTACATTAAATATTAACTGATATATACACATTTACATATACTTCGTGAATGTAATTAGAATATTAAAAAGAAAACATTAAAAACAAGTCTGTCGTCCTTCTTAGGGGCTCAAGCGTGCTTCTGATAACGCAACGGTCGTGGGTTCAATCCCACTAGGGGAATGAAACATTTAATATTTTCATTTCTTCGCTTTAGAAACGAGGCAAAGCATGGCGTTAGCGATCAACAGGCAATTATGTATATTAATGCCTTAAGAATTCGGCGGAAAATGGGAAATGGAGTGTCTTATCACTAAGTTTTCAGGTTTCTGGCTGTCCTGCTATGTGTGGTATAAGGATAAAAAAAAGGGTATGTGAGAGTCTTGAAAAAAATCGTCGAAGAATTAGTCTTAATATAGTATAAATACTTTTATGGCCACATTACCTGCAGAATTCTTAGCATTTATAGAGGAATCATAAACATTTGGATATTGCACTTTAGTTTGAAAGTAAGATATCTTTTGTAAGATAGGATCTACGTTATTAGATCTTGTTGTAGAAAACGGGACCACAGGTTTTGATAATTCTGCTATCCTATTAAACATTATAATAAATTAGACATAAAAAATATTAGATATGTATAAAATAAAAAAAAAATTGAAATGAATGGACTACTTATTATATATTGCTGTATAAATTAAAAAAAAAATATATTTTATTTATATTAAGTTCACACATTTCAAGGATAAAAAAGACATTGTTCTATAAATCACTCTGGGAAAAAAAGAAAGAAAATATATATAAATGTTTCTTAACTTGAAATTAATAATACCTATGCAATAATATTATATAACAACTAAAGTATTCAAAAATATGTCAAATCATATAATGGATTGAAAACTATTTTGATGTACTTATTATAGTTGTTGAGTCATGGCCACCCTAAAGATAGATTTTTTGAATTACTTTAGCTTACTTTAGAGCGGCCACGACTCGTCGACAGTACTGTATGTTAAGATGGCACACATTTTGTTACCTGATTTGTAACCTGTGTGACATATATGTATTGGTTAATAATTAAAAATATATAAAATTTTATTTATACCTTTTAGCTCTCAACTGTGCTACATTAATTTCTTGATTATCATCATCATCATCTTGTCTCTTGGCATTTTTTTGCTTTTTCTCTTCTTTTCTGACCAACTTTGCCAACATCTTTTCTTGCCCAGATTGTACTGACACTTGACATAAGTATTGAGGCATTTTATTTTCTGGGAGGAGTGAAGCAACTGGAAATAATAATTATAATAATACATATTGTTTTTTTTACTTTAACATTTTATTTCGCTTTTATTATGGTAGACACTTTTCTGCACTGCACTTCATTTTTCTTAAAAATTTAAGACTTGAGTATGCCTGAGTAGGTAAATGAGCATATTATACTTCTCCAATAAAGGGGCAAATCCACAACCATTTTGTTAAATGTCAGATGCCATCCTACAACACCATGATGGACTCATGAATTTACTTGTATTATATTAGTTTTGTTAGTTCTGTAAATTATTGTGCCCAAATTTTTTAAACCATATATAAGAATTATTCTTCAAAGGGCTGATCACATTTTTTATTAAATCATGGCTAAAATTACTCTTCATTAAGTCACCTTTTAAGCAAAAAAAGTATATCAAAATCAGTTCAAATTTAGGATCTACAAAGCCAGAGATGGGCATACAATAATAAATCAAACTTATGACATCCCTCTGTTTTTGTGGTGGTCTAAAAATTAAACTTAGTTTACTTACTTTCAGCAATAGAAGGCTGAGGCGGAGGAGCTTTCAAACTATCAGTGATATCTTTTCTATGTTGCAATATTTCTTCAATAAACTCAAATTTTTCAAAACCAAGTAACTCAAATAAGTCATTTTGTATTTCATCATTACTCCTTGGTGAATTTAATAAAGTTATCATAGACTGTAGAATATCAGCACTTGATATACCACTTGAGACTACATACAATTCCTTTACTTTAGTTTCTAACCAAACTTTGCCAAACTAAAATAAAAAGTAAAAATAGCAATCTATTTTATTCTTTTTTAAATTTTATTTTGTGTCTTATTTTAATTATTTAATTTATTATAAGCTTCTCGTGTTTATTGGCACAACTCAACTATGTGCTGTTTAGTTACAAGAGCTAGGAAACTTCTAGATTATACATTTCGCTTAAATAGGGATGGGATCTACACAGTCACATTAACAGTCAAAGCCGTGCTGCTGATGTATATTTACAACAATATTGTTTTTGTTTTAAATCTCAGCAGAACTGCCTTCCGAACCTGTGGTGGGTAGCTTTTTAGTTTATATGTTCATTCCACAATTCAAAAATGCTTATAATTGTCTATTTGAATAAATAATATTTTGAATTTGAAATATTCTTTTTAAGCATAGATAGATACCTTAGATGCTGGTTTTGAAACATTTTGAACATTGACCTCTTTACTAGCTGTGTTATTGTATCTCATAGAGAAATCAGTAACAAATGCACTGGATGTGGCAGGCTTTTTAATAAGTTTTACTAAAGGTTTCTTAGCAGGCTTGTATGGAATATAATGGCATTGTATATTTTCACCCCATATCTTCTTCTCTTCTACTTTTTTGTCCTCTGTCTTTATGTAATCTTTTGATTCCTCTGTTATAGTGCTTGATATTTGCATTACTATCTGAAATATTTTTCATGTACATTTAATTTTGTTGGTAAAATATATTTTTTTACAAAAATGTTTTTACTAATGCATACATTTATTAGTCTTTCCAAATGGAAAGACTAATAAATGTATGCAGTTTGTTTTTTGCTTATTTCTTTTTATGCATAGCAATGGAGTGAACCAAGTATCAAGATATCTCTATTCATTATTTAATTCTCTAATTTTCTAATTCTCTAATTTTCCAAGGCCAAAAAAAATGGATTTCAAACCTTACTTAGAGAAATCATTTACCAAAAGAGAAGATCAAATCTACAATATTTTTTAAAAATTTTAATTTGCTCTTTAGTACCATTTAGAAAAAGAATTATTTAAAAATTCACAAGTTTAGCTTGTGCAGTAAAATCGACCTATTAATTTACTCATCCAAAATGATGTATACATGTATACTTTTTCAATTATTCAGTACAGTAATAATGTATCACCTCACAAATTTTATTAGCAGTGCTTGATAAAACAGTGCCGAACATTTGTCTTAACTGTGACAAATGTTTCAACATTACTAATTCTTGATCTAAAAACATTCTCAATGTAAATACAGCGGCATCCTCTAAAATATCATTTGTTACATCTCCAGTAAGAAGTTTGCAAGCATCTTTTAACTGATCAAGCAGAAGAATAATTGATGAAGGTTCATGGTTCTTTATGTAACTGTATATATCAGTAAAAGATTTGAATCTGTAACATAAATTTTATAAACGATTATTTGACAGAAAGATTATAAAACAATTTAATAGCAAATAATTGTTTTTTTTTTCTTACCTCTGGGTGTTTTTTGGTAATATCACTAATAATTTGTTTATATCAGCTGAAGGTTTTAGACAGCGAGGCTTATCTAGTTGTGTGTGAGCTCTGAGAGCTCTTGTTATTCTTGGTAATTCTAACATTGTTGATGTAGATCTAAAAATATTACAAAATCTATTATTATATATTTTCTTACATTTAGTCACATAATATTTTTACAGTAACATAAATATATAAATGTGAGAATTAAAACAAAATTTATATATTAAAATACTTCGTTGATATACTTACAATATTGTGCAATATTTATATTGTGCTTATTCGTAATGAAGTTTTAACAAAAAGAATGCGTAACTTTTTATAAGAAAAACAAAAAATGACACAAAAAACTTTTGATATACTTAAATTTAAGGAAAAAAGTCTCAATCGGCTAAAAGTATGAAATTAAACGATGTATATTTCGAATTACATGCTGCGTTTACATATTTCAGCCTTTCCCTTTGACATATGTAACGTTGACATTTGATAATCAGCCGGTATTGATAATAACAGGATCGTTCAAAAACATTTACAAATAACTAGTTAGCTATCAATTTCAATAGTTATTTAAATCCGTTTATATTTTGGTTACAAAAAAAGCACCAAAGTGCAATCAGTATATACTGCGGTTTTTATTAAAAACTTAAATTAATATACTTTTTATAGTAGTAGACGCTAGCTGCCAAATTTCATAAATTTAGGTCAACCGAAAGTATCTTATTAATTTTGTTTCCGTTTATAATGTCAAAATACGCGTTTTTTGCAATATAAACGGTCTCTTTTTTTAAGTAAATGTAGAAATACGTTTTTTTAGGAAATCTTGGGGCCGTAAAACTGAGTATATTGTTTGTAATATCATCTCGATATCTTCAAGCGTTCTTGAGTTAAAGGCTTTTGACAGACAGACAGACAGAAGTGATCTTATAAGGTTTTCTTTTTTATTTTCATTTGTATTTTACTAATATAGCGTTTGTTTGTTTGTTTTAGTGTTTGTTCCAGTCTATCTACTACTATATCTGCAACAGTTCATAATATCCTTCAAAATTTACTGCTTCATATCATTCGTGTTTTTTCTACTTTATGTGACACTAGCAGCTTATTTTGCGCTTCAGCGCTGCAAAATCAGGCCATTAAATTAAAAAAAAGGTTTTCTTTTTTCCTTAAACGATACGGAACACTAACTACTACAATATCACATGCCATTTTAATTAAAACAAAAATTAAAAAAAATTAAAACATTAAGGCGTAAAAACACATTATATGACTTAATACTTTGTCAATCGACTGTAAACATAATAATTTTGAAAGCACATGTACGCGATTAAATATCGATTATGTCTCCATGCTGACATCGATGTTTTATTAAATGCAACATCGATGTTATAACATCGATAACCGATGATCATCGGGCATCCCTACCAACCAACCACCAACCAAAGGCTATCGATTAACTCTTAGAATTTGGATCAAGACGAGATGTAAAAAGCACTAACAATAATGGAGCGTATCGTAAGTTAATTGGTTTCTGGTTCTACCGATTGCCGAGTGAAAATGAAAGACACAAGACTTTTCGAAGAATCCTGCAAGCGATGCTTCCCAATCGATGAACTTTAGTTACAGTTCATATTCTTTTTGTTTTTTTTTTGCTAAATTTATATTTATCCTGTTCTGTTATATAAAATATGTTTATAATAAATGTATCATGTTTACAGTTTAATTGAGATTTACCACTTGTGCACATTTAAGATTGTCTTGATAGAACTCTGTGTTAACCGTGAGTAGGCTTTTATTGTTCACAACACTACAACCGTCTAGGAATAAAGTAAAAAATAAAAACAATGTCCTTTTAATTTAAGTTGCTTTTATTTATTGAAGCAATAGTTACAATAATTAATACTATCGGTACATATAGAATTACATTATTAGTTCTATAGTCTTAAAATGAGATTACAGTGATTATGTTGTTGATTGTAACATACAATGAGTTATATTTGAATGTTTTACCTCTGCTTTTGCGGTTGTTTCTGTGGCAATACCTAATCTTAAATAGTCATATTTTTATACAACACTTAAATGAGTAGAACTTTCAAATACAACAGCTACAGCCTATAAAATCTAAACACACATTATATATTCAATATATTCATTTAATCAAATGCATCGTTAATTTTTTTTCTTTGTGAGAGTAAGATCGCTAATGGCGTCAAGACCGTATTGATAAAATTATCGTCTAATTTAGAATATTTTTTTAGTGTTAGTCACACTCATCGCCAAATCGTCACGAAATAGCGTCGCGTTCAGTGTGACCAAAATAAAAAATATATATTTAATTAGGTAGTTGGTTATTTAATCGATACGATTTTGATTTACTAATACCAATCTTACCCTAATAAAGTACCTTATATGATACTACTTTAAATTGTTTCAATGGTACATAAATGGGTAGATGATACTATAATCATTATAACTTGTTGATGGTACGATATTAAATTAATATATTTTCAATCTAAACAAAATATTCTATCTAATTGTAATATTGTGATTCATTCAAACGTAAAGTAAATATCTTATAACTACAATAATAATATATATAAATAAATCAAGCTGGATAATTATAATATATTAGCCAAAACATTTATACACTACGCTCGTTTTTAAACTAGTTAAGTAAATTATATTAAGTTATTTAAAAATAATAACAGATGTTAGCATTTAAATTTCAAGCAATCCGTTTAATTTTATATATTCTTTTAAATACATATATATAACCAATTTTATAAATAATAATAATCATTAATAAACATTATATACATTTTTTAAAAATTAAATAATAAATATTTCCAATTTATTAGGATCTTAACAGTAAGCATAATAATTATATATAAGTATCTATTATATTAAGTTTAGGGCAGTAAAGGCGAAAAGTATTAATTATTTTTTGCATTTTACGTCTACTAATAAAATAATAATTATTTCATTATTTTTAAGCACTATTAGGAATGTGAAGTGTCGAAAGCTAAAGATTTACAGCGCACAGATATTTTTTTTTGTTGAAAATTGATATGATTACCTTTATTATTTGATATTAATATAATCTATGAACCTAAATAAAAAAAAAACATAATATATTATATTACAAACTTTAAAATGAATAACTTATATATACATATTTTGTATTTTTAAAGTACCTTTTACTTTACATAATTGTTACTAAATGTATTTAATATATAGAAAAAAACAGAAAATCTTTAGCCCTCAATAAGTAGGAAAATATGGTTAAATACATAATTATATTTTACTATATAATTTAACGTTTCGTTTTGTAAATATATTATGTTTTGTACTTTGTTTTAAATATTATTATAAAATAAATTATTTCAAAATAAATTAACACTTTTCCCCTTTACCTAGTTATGCTATGTTATGTCTAATTCAAGACATGTGGTGTGTTTGTATTTACCTTACAGTGAATTAAGGCCTCCATTTTTGAATGGTAAGAACTTTGAAACGCCTAAATAGAATTAAAATGAACACCTTTAAAACCAATGTTATGTACTAAAATTAAAAAAATTAGGCAGAATATTTTATATCCTAATACAGATATTTTTCTAATATAAATCAAAATCCAAGCCAATTGAAATATTTTCTTATTGTTTTTTTTTAGAAAAGCTTTAACGATCCACACAACAATTTTAAAGCCTTACCGGTTAAAAAACAGAGGCAAATGGTTAAGTTTAATTTATATCTATACCCACGTTATATTTTTTTTACTAAAATTCGATAAAACACCTATAATAAGAATCAACAATATCATAGTGCATTAATATGACTATAATTAAACGTAAAATTCTAATATGCCACAATATTTCTTGACTTATCCACTATTTTTATTTATAACTTTTGCAACTTTCGTAGCTTAACTATAACAATTATAGTCAATAAATCGAAAAATATTCTTTTAAATATATGTGACACATATTTTGACTAAGTTTTGGTACTTTCGACTCAATTCGATATAATTTATACAAATAATATTCTATTTCAAAAAAATGTATTTTTTTAAATATAGGATCGCATTTACTTGGAAATGGAAAGTCGAGGTATTATGTTTAATCACAATATAAAATAAATAAAGCAGAGTTGAAACAAAACATGTGAGTTGAAAAACAGTTTATATTATTTCAATCTTATAATATAATAAGTAATATAAATCAAACATTGAAACGTGCTTTAATATGTATTATAATTAACTAGTACAAGCTACGTATAATTTACACACAGAAAAGATAAATATCGGATTATAATATTTTATTAACATTTTCCTATATGTGTAACAATAATAAATAATAATATGTTCGTTTATAATGATGATTACCATAGACAGATGACTACTAAATCTACAGTTATTCTATTAATGACTAGATCGTTTAAAAAAAGATGAAAAAAATAAATAAATTGATTTTACAGTACGGTCAACGAGTCGTGGCCACTCTGATATTAGTTGTAGACTAACGTGGATTTTAGAATATTTTTCAATATTTTCTTGAGGAGTGAACCTTTACCTGGCCGTGGGCCACGACTTGTTGAACGTACTGTATAATATATAATTAAAGCAACGTCTATACTTGGAATGGACCATTACAAACAACCTATGTACCTATTCAACATCTAAAAAGTGTTTATAAAAATATTGTAAGCATAACAAATAATTCATAAAGGGTATCAAAGACTTCGACTATATAAAGCTGGCGTCACACGGGGAATGTCACACCGTATTTTTATTATATATCCTCTAAAAAACCTGTTAACTCAACAAAAGCAATAATTTGAAACGGTGTGACGTTAAAATCCCTACAAAGACGACAGAATAACAAATATATGTAGTATAAAAATAAATGCGGTTACTAACAGTTCCACTTCAGAAACTTGGTCCAAATTTAAGAGAGAGAAAGAGAAAAAAAAAGATTAAATCCGTCTTATTTTTGAACACAATTTAAAATTACAAGATATGGTATGGCCTTAGGTATCTATAATATGTATAGCAAATAGCGATATAATACGTTGTTACGATTTCACAAGGTAAATATTTTAACAAAGAAAGATCTTCTAAAAATACACTAATTTAGCTGATAGTGACTAAAGGAGTCGTTACAGGACGAGTGGTTTAGAAAATTTGTAAATATAGGAGAATCTATAATAAAATACACGCTGAAGATATGGATTATCAATTCTGAACGCACAACAAGACTAATATAATTAAACGAGCTATTTATTCTGTTGAAATTGCTGGGAGAGACTTGTTGTTGAAATAGGTACCTGAAAAAAAAAAATTAAAACATATCAAATCAGCTTCACGCTGTATCCCGTTCACAGAAGGGTAGGCAAAGGGAACCTAATATTAAGTATTACACTGCGTTTCCCATTTTTCGCCAAATTTTTCGAAGCATTGTGTGGTAAGAGGCGGAACTTAATGCTCGGCTTTTGCTTTGGTGCCAGAGCGAAGCGAAATGAAAATATTAATAAATAATAATTTATGCCCTCGAGTGGAGATTGAGGCCGGTCGTGGCGCAGCGGCACGAGGTGTGACTGCAAAACCGACTGGTTGTGGGTTCGATCCCCACTCGAGGAGATGAAATATTTACTTAAATTTATATTTCCATTTCTTCGCTCTGGTGTCGAGGTTAAGCGCGGCGTTGAGTTCTGCCACTCAACACGCAATGCCTCCAGAATTCGGCAGAAAGTGGGGAACGGAGTGTCTTAACACTAGGTTCCCTCTGCCTACCCTGCTGTGTGCGGGATACAGCGTGAAGCTAACTTAATTTTTTAATTTAATTTAATTTTAGAGTGGAGATTGAGTCCACAACTATCGTGATACAGTCACACCCTGGGCCATATTTATATTTCGTGTATATATATTTAGATCAGTCATAATTAGCACAGTCTCAACACATACCTTGGCCTCTTTCCTCCATTACGGTGTGTTTACAGACCTAGAAAATATTATAAAAACCATTAGTATAAAAGAAAATCACCTGAAATAAAAATATGGAGGTCTAATTTTTCTGATTAGATATAGGATAGATAGTATTGCGAAAAGAGAATATGTTTCAAAAGGAATCAGATTTTTTTTAATTAGGAGATATTGGGATGCCAATTAATAAGTTGTTTATTTAAGTCAGTTATACTATTGTTATCGGTTTGAATCGATATCGTCACTTTTCATTTAAGCAAAATTAGCATTTATAGGGGATAAGCGTAGCATTCTTGGAGGACAATTAGAAGATTATTATTTGAAGCATTAATAATGTATAAATTATAGTTAATATGGGGCAATTGATTATTTTTGGTACACATGACAGCAATATTAGACACAAGATATCACAATAACAAAATAAGCTTAGGTTAGTTCATGGGGTAGTTTTCATTGACAGCTGTTTAATTATGAAATGAAAATTTTAAATTATTTTTATTATCGATATAATATTGAAAAACCAATTAAGTTGTCAATGAAACCGTAATGTAATATCAGCTATGAGTAAAGATATAGAAGACAGCATGAAACTTCAGAGACATACGAATATACGAAGGTACAGTAGAACAGATAAAGCCAACACTTAGAACTCATACACAAGATAGTAACTAGGACAAAAATGCAATACTTTATTTCTAATTTTCGAATTTCTGCAGCAATTTCTCTAGAATTTCTGCAGCAATTTCTCTAGAATTTTTGCAGCAATTTCTCTAGAATTTCTGCAGCAATTTCTCTAGAATTTCTGCAGCAATTTCTCCCGTAATTATATAATTTTACACGGTGTTTAATTGCAAAGATGTCTTAATTACTCATAGGTCTGCATGGCCAGAATAAATTGGCATTAGTGAGAATTAATTTTAGAATTTTATTTTTATTATAATTTTATATTTGTTTTCTATACACTTTTGCCAAGTTAATCCAAATCAGGTTTCACCAACAATGACACTGCCAACTTACCAAAATAGTTTAAATATCAAATAGTAATAACAAAATAACAACATACGTTATATTACTATTTATATATTATAATAAGTAACTTCTAAATTAAACTGCGGTTACCGAAACTTGTTCACACAAAGTTGGCTGGAAATGTGAGAAAAAAATATGGCATGATTAGTCTAAGAACTTATTATGTAATAAAATAAACTTGAGAGCGACATGCTCTAATGTGCATCTATATGACGCTAGTAGTGGAACTTACCAATAATTAAAGCTAAAATAATAATTCCAATGACTGCTGCGATTATCATCATCTGTAAAAAAATAATTCATATATTATAAAAGTTATTTTTAGGTTAAAAAATATAAATAAGTAAAAATCTGAAAATGTATTTAATTTTTTTTATTGCAGGACCCACACTGGGCGACATATATGTAAAAAAAATATATCAATAATGTTATAAAAAAAACAAAATTTTAAGTTTATTTACGTAAATTACGTAAAACGACGACTCGACTCGACTCGACGGTAGCCGTTAGTTATAATATATTTCAATGAAACGAATAAAAAAACTGTAATATTATTAATAATTAACAATCAAAGCACCTTTAAGTTCTGCAACCAGAATTTGCTTTTCAGTTTCCCTGCCTGCTGCTCGAACTGTGACGCGCCCTGCTGCAAAGCATCTGAAAAGAAGTAATCGTAAAGCTTCTTGTTGCCAATATCATACTTTTGTAAATATATAGGTCCTTGAATAAGTTATCGCTGTTTTTTTTAGTTTAGAAAAAAACAATTTAAAATATAATGCTTACAATGACATTACTCAAGGATTGTCCATCATTAGAGACCACTTTCTCCCATCTCTCTGGTAGCAATTGAATCCCCCGTCGGAAAAACGACTCATTTTTCGAGGCAATCCAGGAATCAAGCCATTTTTCGGCTTCTTCGAAAGAATGGAAGCGCTGCTCGCTTAAACCGTGCGCCATCAACCGAAACAAGTGGTAATCGGAGGGGGCTATGTCCGGTGAATACGGCGGGTGGGGTAGAACTTCCCATTGAAGTGTTTCCAGGTAAGTTTTGACTGGTTTTGCCACATGTGGCCGAGCATTATCATGTAATAAAATCACTTTGTCGTGTCTCTGCTCGTATAGTGGCCGCTTTTCTTTCAGAGCGCGACTCAAACGCATCAACTGAAGTCGATAGCGAGCTCCCGTGATAGTTTCATTAGGTTTAAGCAGCTCATAATAAATTACGCCCTGCTGATCCCACCAAATGCAGAGAAGAAGCTTAGAACCATGGATATTTGGTTTTGGCGACGATGTTGATGCGTGACCCGGCATGCCCCACGATTTTTTTCGCTTTGGATTGTCGTAGTGAATCCACTTTTCATCCCCAGTGACGATACGGTGCAGAAAACCTTTTCTCTTTTGCCGTTGAAGCAACAATTCACACATGAGAAAACGTCGTTCTACGTCTCTCGGCTTCAACTCATACGGCACCCAATGCCCTTGCTTTTGGATCATTCCTAACGCTTTTAAACGTTTTGAAACTGTTGACGCATCTACTTGTAACGTTTTCCCGAGCTCTACTAACGTCTGACATGGATCTTCTTCAAGCAATGCCTCCAATTCTGTCTTCAAATTTTGTCGGTGCTCCAGAACGCTCTTTGTCTTCAAGGTCAAAATCATTACTTTTGAAGCGCCTAAACCAGTCTCTGCACGTTGTATTCGACAAAGCATTGTCTCAACGAGAATTCTGTGTGCTTCTGCTGCAGATTTTTTCTGAATAAAGCAGTGCAATAAAATTCCCCGCAAAAACACTTTATTTGGCACAAAAGTACACATTTTCACAAAGGGAAAATAAATATGTAGTTGACACTGTAGTAAACACTATTCTACTATAATTTGAGGTTACATATAGTACTACTTTGGTGATTCGTTACCGTACGAAATTCCATGCACAGAGTGCAACGCCATCTTTCAAAAACAGCAGCAACTTATTCAAGGTCCTAATAATTACAAATAATATATTGTAGGTCTTGTTTTAGTTTAATGCTCTATTTCACACAGAGCAGAGTAGACAGTGGGAACTTGGGAATCTAGTATTAATATACTTAATTGCCATTAAGACACTTCCATTTACCATTTTTTGCCGGAGTGCCGCGTTCAGTTGCACCACTCAATACGCAATGCGCGTATTGAGTGGTACAACTGAACACGGCACTTTGCCCCTATACCAGAGAGATGAAATAAAAATAGTTCATTTCCTCAAGTGGGAATCGAACCCACAAGCTGTCGCGTTAACAGTGTACTCTTGTGCCCCTGCGACACGACTGGCCTCGAACATTTATTTTTTTTATTAATACAAACTCTCAATTAACACATATACACACTAGCCAGTCGTCTCGATTTTACTTTAAAAGTAGAATTTATGGATTTTAGTAGATATTCTTTGTAAAAATATGTCATCATTTTACAATGATTCTACAAAATATAAAAAAAATGTTTATTTAATTGATAGAAGCCACGTCTTTATGTCATTTTAATAAAAAAACGTTATTAAACCAACCAACCTGCCCTGTCATCGAGCTCTGACAGCTTTTGATCTCTCTCCAGTACTTTCTCCACGTTTGTTTTCATTATATCAACCACCTGAGAAAGAAAATAAAAAAGCATTAAGAAAACATTCAAAGGGAATCCGAGATTAAAATATGATATTAAAAATGACTAATATTCAAATAAAAGTTCAAAAATAGGTAGGTTAAATAGGTAGGCAAAAAAAAAAAACAACTTTTTTTTGCTAAAAATTGATCTTATAGTTTAACCTAACATTTGTATATTCATTGATAGGAAATGGTATGATAAATTTAAAAGATAAGTTTGAATAGCTGTAAGAGGTAAGTAGTGGAAAAGCAAAATATTTTATTTGTTACGTAAAAACAGTAACACGTCACCTCATCCACTTGCGCCTGTGTCTGCTGCAAGCGGCGCTGGGCAGCGATCTGTTGAGGGGTTTTCGGACCTCCTACCGGCATGTCATCGCCACCAGGCGCCAGACCTCCTTCTGTGGCCCTGAGGTAATGAAATAAAAATTAAAATTATATCGATATATGCATAATATTCTTGTTTCGATTCTTTCATTCAGCTTCACGCAGTATTCCGCACACAACAGGGTAAGCAGAACCTAGTATTAAGACACTTCCCCACTTTCTGTCGAATTATGGAGGCATTGTGTGTTGAGTGGCAGAACTCAACGCCGCGCTTAGTCTCGTGACCAGAGCGAAGAAATGGAAATATAAATTATTAATATTAATAAATATATCATCTCCTCGAGTGGGTATCGAACACACAAACAGTCGGTTTTACAGTCACACTTTGTGCCCCTGCGTCACGACTGGCCTCAATGGATTCATTCATTCGATTACTAATATATTTTACGCTTTAATAAGAACATGATATTGCCGAGCATTTTTGAGATTTCCTTGAAAACTTACAAAATTAGAGTGGGAAATTTTGTCGAATTCAGGATATGCAAACCATACGTCAGCTTTTTAAAAAGATAGAAAAATAAAACAAATAAGCAAATACACTATGTTAAAAAAAGTTTTATGACTAAAAGAAAAGAAAGTGTTTCATAAACGAGTTGAACTCTTTAGTAGAGTTATGACTGAGTTCAGTTTAATTAGAAATAGGCAGGGAAGTATTAGTTATATTGAGTTAAGCTAGACGAGGTTTAAAATTTAATTATTTTACTAAAATAAAATTATCTTCTAATTAAGGTTAAATTTATAGTTCGGTCAAAAACTCCATTAGGTTTTTCCGCTAAATGCTCTAGATATTTTTGATTGCGTCGCGACTTGGTAGATATTAAAGGATCGTTGACTTTTTTATAGTTTTTTTTATTATTATTTAAATGTGAATGTAAACAAAACAATATTACCATTTATTACGAGCCCAAACACGGTTCCCCGTTTGAAGTTATATTATAGCCAAATTAAATAAAATCTACACACAAATTGTAGCTTATGTATTTTTCTGATGTATCCTACATGTAAATTATGTTATTGAAAAGTTTTATCTAAATCCGTTCAGTTAAACAGCAATAATCTTCACAAACTTTTCATATTTATGTTATAATATATCTAATAATTAAAGTATAGAAAGCGTCGTGGCACAGGGGCACACGGGTGTAAGAGTAACGCGATGGTTGCGGGTTTGATCGAAATGAATTATTATTTCTTAATATTTTCATTTCTTTGCTCTGACACCAAGAAAGAAGCTCGGCGTTGAATTCCGTCATTCATCACGCCTAGCCTCGAAAGAAAAAAAACATACTGGAGCAAGGTCAAGTAAAAAGACATGTATGAGGAGAGAAGGCATGTATGAAGATGAAGAAGAAGTTGACAGTTGACGAAGCGAAAGAGGTATGGAGAGACCTTATTTGCTCCTCGAGTACGAATCGAATCAAATCCACAACCTCTCGATGGACGACGACGGACCTCGTAATTTTAATAATACTACATTAAATTTACGAAACGTGTTATAATATTTTGACACAGCACTGGTTTTCAGTGAAAAATTGTGCTGTTTCTCGTAATAATGTTGACTTAATGAAAAGAAAAATCAGTTGTTAAACGTGACAAAATAAATGTAATTAAGTCAAAATAATCAAAGATCTGTGTATCTGTGAATTGTCCTAAAACGGTAATAATAAACCTTATATATACTCGAGGCTTGTATTTTTAAGAAAATATTTTAGCTGTCTTTGGTTTTGTAACAACAAAATGTCACTATAAAAAAGCGTAGTGACTATTCTCCTCTGTTTACGAGTGCCTGTGGCGCGTCACAACACAATAGAAGACCGTGAGGGGTTTTCTTCATTTCTATACAAAAAAACCGCACGTCTAGTCTTATTTAACAACATACGAGTTTTGTATACACAAATTTTGTTTTGATATTTATTAAATCAGCTTCATTCTGTATCCCGCACACAGCAGGGAAGGCAGAGGGAACCTAGTGTTAAATCACTCCGTTTACCATTTTCCATCTAATTCTGAAGAAATTGCGCGTTGAGTGGCAAAACTTAACACCGTCCTTTGCCTTGACACCAGAGCGAAGAAATGAAAATATAAATTTAAATAAATATTTCATTTCCTCGTGTGGGGATCGATCCTACAACCAGTCGCGTTTACAGACGCGCATTTGTGCGCCTACGGCACAACTGGCCTCAGTTATGATATCTATTTTGTAATAAAAATGTACATCATTTCAATTTTCTCATGACAATATTCAGGTAAAGTCTATAATTCAGTAATATATAAAAAAACATTCAAGTTACGTCTGCGAAAGCAGGTATAGAAATTAAATTTAAAGATTTGGCTTTTATAAAATCTGAAGCGAAGCGAAGTCGCTTAACTTTTATGACTTCCTTTAAAGAGTCGACGACGCCAGGAAATTGGCAAGCACTGGTAACTCGTTGAAGGTTTTATTATTAATTTTTTCAAAAGCATGTTTATGTAAAATAGGGACATAATTCATACGTAAACCTCATAAATATAGCAATTACGGAAATACTATTCTATTAGCTTTGTTTATTATATAGTTTTATTTGCTTCAAGGGGCCGTAGACTTAAATATTTGATATTTATTTCAGCTTGATACCTCCACGCGTTGTCGCTATAAATTATCTTGACAGATAGACAGACGGACAACAAAGTAAAAAAAGAGAAGTACAGAAGAGAAACCCTAGACAAGAGATATTGTACATGGTTGTCCTACAGAGTTAATTTTTTTATCATTATAGCAAGCGAAATTAGCGAGTTTTAATGAGCAGAGCGAAGCAATCTGTTTTAAACATTATAGTTTTTTCCCAAGCGATATTATATCTGAAATATCTATTTAAACTTAGGATTCGTATATGAATAGAATAAGGTAAAATTCTAATTTGCAGTTGATACAAAATATTCAAGATCAATGTAAATCTTTCTTTACAGAAGTTTATAAAGAATTTAGCCCAATTCAAGCTCCAGTTAACATTACAGTAATAAAATTTGATTTCGACGTGACGCAATCGGTAAAGCAGTTTGAATTTAATTTAAGTAAAAAAAATATATGAAGAGTTAGGTTTAAAAAAATACCTAAACGATAAGTGTATTTATTTTTGTTAAATAACGAACTGGTCCGCTGGTTTTTCTTCCTCTTAAGGATTTTAAGAAGTCCTCTAAAAGTACCTTATACTCACCGTGTTAGTTACATGCCAATTGCCAACTTTCTACGGCAAGCAGTCTGTCTGTCAGTCAGTTATCTAGTTACGTTGTTGTTTTATAAAAAAAATGTTCTATATACAAATACTATTGATAGCTACCTATAGATAAAAACCTGTAAGTGCGATTCTGACTCACCCACCGAGGTTTCCGAACCAATTTCGGGATGGTAGACCAATGGGAAGTACAATTTATAGAAATATTTGTATGAACTACAAATATAAGCCTGTAAATTTTTTTTTCTATACCTATAATTTTTTTACTTTCTGATTTTTTTCGTTTATTCGTTTATATTGTAAGTTCTCACTTGGTGCCAAGTTTAAAAACTATAGATTCATGGGACCAGCAAAACCTATGCATGCAAATGCAAATGCTCATATTTCCGTTGACTTAGAAGCTTGTTTTTATTCTGTGCTCCAAGAGACAGTTCCTTAACCTAAAAATTTGATATTAATTTCAGCTAGATACCACTCGATCTTGAGACAAATAGTCTTGATAAACGGACAAACGCCTAACAAAGTTATCCTGTAAGGGTTCAAAAATATTAAAAGTGAAGAAAATTATTCCTCATTTTCCTAAATATATAATAATAATCAGGTAAAGCACAAACAGATGTGCTATTTGTTATCTAAGAGCTTTGATTTGTTTTTTTATAATTTTGTTCAGATCTAACTGAAGATTGCGAAAATCATTGCTTGCCTCGAAGATTGCGAAAATCAACCTTGATTTTTTCCAATATGAGATCAATTGATTTTTCACATTTTGTTTATATTGGTGTTCCAAAATTTTGTGCCAATTTTGGCAAAATAATTCAAACGAGACAGGAGAGAGGTTTTTATTGTTATTTGACTTGGACATGTTAATTAGAAATCCTCTCAAGATTAATCTCGATATAGTACAGCCCAATCTCTGCAAGCTTACTAACCTTATATCCGTAGTTCTAATAGTGTAGGAGCTTGAACTTTGAATGCCATTTCAAAGTTTGATTGAGCTTTCAAAGTATTGCACCAATGAGCTTCATAATTATTTCTTTCATAAATATAAGAAGCCACTTTACCTTTAAAGTCACTGTGCCCTTTAACATATTTATAAAGGGCATAAATATGACGTGGCTAGGTAAATTTTGCTTAAATTTAATAAAATATATTTTCTGCCTATCCAGCTACAACCGGGATAAAGCTGAAAGAAGTCTTTTATATAATTGATCTTTGATAATTAGGTCCCAACCACAATATTAACATAAATATTTAGTGTTTTGTAAGGAATTGGTGTTAAAGATATAAGATTTAAAAAATAATAATTTCGTGGAAGATATGTGAAATAAACGATTTCGTTCATGAAAATAACTTCATCAGTTTTTATGAATGAACTTTGTAACAACATAAATACTACTTATAAAATGTTCTTATTATTCCTACATACTATTTGGCAAGCATTCAGCAAAGTGTTACGCTCCACTTGGTCTGCTGCCAGGTCGTGCGTCCTTTACATGTAGTTTAAGTGGTCTTCAGCAGAAAGTACAAGCTGAAGTGCTATTCGTTAAGCTAACACGTAAATGTCAATTTTATTATTATAGTTAAAATTTTGAAGTGTTCATTTCTATGAGAATTTTATATTATGACCTATCAGGAAAAAAACGTTACAATAAATATTATATTATAAAAGCCGGTTAAGTGCGAGTGGACTCGCCCACTGAGGCTATCGTACCTATTTACAATTTATTAAAGTTTACCAACTTAACTTTTCAGGCATATGCAGTCATTATGTTTGAAATCAACTATTATATAAATATTAGTTTGCAATGATTTTTTTCTATGAAGTACCTTAAAATTTTCACTTTTTGGTTTTTTTCTTTTATTTGTGCTATAAGTTTACACTTCGTGTCAAATTTAATAACTGTAGATTTTCATTTCCTTGTGAGTTTCGAAAACGTTCGGAAATTTGCGGCATAGACGGCTGTGTCTATAGATAAATTTTAGTTTGATACCTCCACGTGTCCCTGAGAAAAAGGATCTTGACAGACGGATGGACGGACGGACAACAAAATGATCCTATAAGGATTCCGTTTTTTTCCTTTAGAGGTATGGAACCTAAAAAATATTAATTATACTGAAATCTTTCGCTGAAACGCCTGAGCCATCACAAGGATGTGACTGTAACGAGTCAGTTGTGGGTTTGATGGGGATCAAACTCTGGAAAATTAATTATTATTTATGAATATTTTCATTTTGCTCTGGCACCAAGGCAAAAAGTCCGGCGTTGAGTACCGCCACTCAACACGCAATGTTAGAAAATTTCGGCAGAAAGTAGCGAACAAAGTGTCTTCACACTAGGCCCCCTCTGCGTACCCTGCTATGTGCGGGATACAGCGTGAAGCTGCTAAAAAAATCTTTTACTAAGACCTACAATATATATCTTTGACTTGTTGCTACGGCGCCCCCCTGGATATTTTTAAAATTAGTCTCTTAGAACTCTATATTAATTTCTTTTTAATTTAAAATATTATTTTTTGATTTTTATTAAAATATTGCATTTGGGACAGTATAACTGGTGTACTATAGAATACACCGACTCAAATGTCATCTACCACGTCTAATTGTTGGAAAATAGAATGACAAACGCACAGAAGAATTATATAAATAAGGTTAATCTATACTTATAATAAATCTGTAGAAAAGTCGTTTCTGTACATTGAAAATATTTAAAAAAAATTAGCCAGGGTGTTAAAGGATAATTAACAGAATCCATTTCCAACTTTTTTGGAATTTTTGTCTGTTTGTCTGTTTATCTGTTTGTCTGTTTNAATTTATAAAAGTTTACCAACTTAACTTTTCAGGCATATGCAGTCATTATGTTTGAAATGAACTATAAATATAAGTTTGCAATGTTTTTTTTCTCCAAAATACCTTAAAATTTTCACTTTTCAGATTTTTTCTTTTATTTGTGCTATAAGTTCATCCTTCGTGTCAAATTTAACACGGTTATTAAATTTATAGATTATTTATTAATAGATTAGGAAATACCCGTGGTATTTTCCCTGTAGATTTTCATTTCTTTGTGAGTTTCGAAAATTTTCAGAAATTTGCGGCATAAACTGCTGTGTGTCTATTGATAAATTTCAGTTTGATACCTCCACGTGTGCCTAAGAAAAAGTGTCTTGACAGACGGACGGACAGACGAACAAGAAAATGATCCTATAAAGTTGCCGTTTTTTTCCTTTGGAGGTTCGGAACCCTAAAAATATTAATCATACTGAAATCTTTCGCTGAGGTCCAAGGCATGAGAGACAAGGATGTGACTGTAACGAGACAGATGTGGGTTCGATCCTCACTCTGGGCCACGTTGCCATGGCGTCCTCTTGAATATTTTTATAACTGGTCTCTTAGATCTCTATATTAGTTTGTTTTTATTTTTAAATTTTGACGTATATGTCATTAAAATATTGAATGTGCAACAGTTTAACTGCTATATTATAGAATACACCGACTCAAATGTCATATCAGAATTATATAAATAACATTAATAATTAAATAAAACTATCCTCGATTTTATATTTAAGTTCTAAATATGAATCCTTATTTATATTGTATATTTGAAAGTAGCTCTGTCTGTCTGTCTGTCTGTGACGCAATCAGGGCCAAATCGCTGATCCTATATAGTGATAAAATTTCATATAGAGATACTTGAGGATCAACATATACTACTTTTTTTTCTCATATTGTTAATATTCTCGATATATATAATTAAAATATGTTTCTATTTGATATGCAATTTATTGTTTGAAATGTTAATTAAAACCGTCGCAACGCAACAAGGTATTTCGTTGTTTTGAGATAAGGTCGCCCAAAATGCTTTCTGAACGCTTACATATATACTCGTACACAAAATATTATCCTTCAAAAACAATTAAAAAGTTCAAGTTAATCATTATCAAAATAAATATAATAGTCACCTTTAGCATTTCATCTAGATTGAAATTATACTTTACTGTATAAAAAACAAACAAAGAGAACAGATATTTTATAATAAATATTTTAGGAGATATCACTGGTTCAAAATATTTTAGCCTACATTGCCTACGAGCCGCAGGGTGCGGGGGCTTGGTTACGGAATGGCCGACCAACGTGCAGACGAAGTTGACGATTTTGTAATTTTTCCTACATTTTCGATCTCCTGTAAAATTTTTATTCGTGTTTAGATTAGTTAGATTTATTATATCTCTTGGTTTGGTTAAGTTTTCTTTTATTCTGGTATTATATTTCGTGTTACTTTTAATACTTTAAATATTTATTATATTTAGGTTTCGTAATTTTATTAATAGTTTCCTATGGTTACGTTTACTTATTACTTTGTGTTAATTTTCCTTTGCTTATTTTTACTTATTGTTGGTTCATTTCAATTAGTCAGGTATTTTTTCTAATATTTAGATAATAAATATTCGTATTGTTCCAGCGGGCGAAGCCGCGCGGGTCCGCCAGTATATTCATAAACATATGCAATTTTGTGAAAAAAAGTATAGTAATATTTTTAATAATAATTACGCCTATGTTTTTTATCAGCTTCAGCCAGTATCCCGCCCACAGCAGATTCCTCCGAATTCAGGAGGCATTGCGTGTTGATTGGCGGAACTCAACGTCGCGCTTTGTCTCGACACCAGAGCGAAGAAATGAAAATATAAATTAATATTTATTTTCCTCGAGTGGGGATCGAATCCACAACCAGTCGCGTTTACAGTCACAAAGTTGTGAAAAAATAAACAAATATTGAATTCACAAAATTAAGTTAATATTTAAAAATATGATTAAATAAGAAAAAGTTTCCAGTAGATAGGTATACAAGACACCATAAGAGCATCTCTTATGCTCAAAAGGCTCTCTTCACTTTTAATTAGAAGCTGCTATAAGGTTAAAACTGGCGACGATGATATGTTCTGCTTCTATATAATTTTCATAAATTTTAATTAAATGTTCTTGAAAATATTGTTTCCACTTTATCAGTATTATTATATTGTTTAATGTAGTTTTGTTTTCAACATCACGTTGCATCCCGTAGGGTAGGCGTAGGAAACCTAGTGTCAAATTACTCTGTTTCCCACTTTCCGCCGAATTTTCAATGTAGTGCTTGTTCAATGGCGGTGCTCAACGCTGCACTTTGTCGTGTCACCAGAGCAAATAAATGAAAATATTAATTAATTTTCCCGAGTGGGAATCGAATCTACAGCCGTCGCGTTTACAGTCACACTTGTGCCACTGAACTATGGCAGCCACAAATCTAGTTATTCTTCAATGTAGTTATGATGGTAAAAAAATGTAATAAGAGATATATATATTTTTTTCATATTTAGAAAATGTATAAAAATTGGAACATAGCGGTACTCGAACCCACACCTCCTGGAAACCGACCAGGAGGCGTGGGACTTGGTATTTTTCTTTCCTAAGTGTGGAAATGCACTTTAAAAATGTTAAAAATATTTTTCTTTTCACCTATAGTAGTTTTATGTCTAAAAAGTCTGAATTGTGATTTTGAATTAAAACAATTTATACAGCATTTATTGTTATTATATTAGTTTTTTATGAAATATCAAAAAAAAACTTCACGCTGTATTCCGCACACAGCAGAGTAGGCAGAGGGAACTTAGTGTCCACTCCCCACTTTTCGCCGAGTTCTGGAGGCAATGCGTGTTGAGGGGCGGAACTCAACGCCGCGCTTTGCCTCGACACCAGAGCGAAGAATTGAAAATATAAATGTAAATAAATATTTATGAAATATGAAAATAAAACAAGCCTGAGTATTGAAAAATATCAGCTCTCTTTGTTTGTTTTTGACGATTTTATTCGAACAAAAGCTAATGAGCTTTCGATATAATTAAAATACAATGATACGTTCCTACGTTTATTATCGATTTTTAATATATATTTTTAACTTTTTGTTTTATCCCACATAGAAGGGACAGAGATAACCTAATGTTAGGACACTCGGCTGGTCGTTTTTATCCCAAATTCAAGATATTGCGGGTTGAATTGTGAATTTCAACACTGCTTTGTTTAACAGGGGCAAAAAAATGAAAATTCCATAGAGCTTGGATCGAACCTACTACCGTCACGGGAATGTTGTTTTGTTCCTTATTCGCCACGATGAAACCGATTTGATATTTTTTTTTAAATATATGTATCTTATTTATATATTTTTTATTATTAATATAGCGTTCATAGTATAACTTTTTTGTTAAACTACATAAACATATACTAATATGTATATCTAGGTATGTACATTATTTCAAACTAAACATTTAATATTGATCTACATACCTCATTGTACTAGCTTAATTAAATTTGTATTTAGTTTAATATTTGAGTTTTACATAACGTACGAAAATTGAAACTCTCCTCTATTCAGGCGAATTTAACAAAACATTCCTTTGTCCTAAAAACATACAAAAGATAACATCATAACTGAAGTTCAGACCCGCATTCACATTACCCCCATGTAGACCAGATTTAAATCAGTTAAATGTGATTTACTACTGAAGTGACATATATTTTTAAGTCATTTAGAATCAGATCAGATTTGTTTTTTTTTATTAGCTCTATGATACATTTGTTTGAAGACTAGCAGCTACCAGCGGCTTCGCCCGTTTGAACTATATGAATATTAGTTTAAATGTATTTAGGGACAATTGATTAATTGTTGCGGCGTTGAGTTCCGCAACTCAACACGCAATGCCTCCAGAACTCGGCGGAAAGTGGGGAACGATGTGTCTTAACACTAGGTTCCCTCTGTCTACTCTGCTGTGTGCGGGATGCAGCGTGAAGCTGGTTTAATTTTGTTTTGTTAATTGTTTGTAGACCTATACTGTTATGCAATGGTTTCCTGGTTAAATTCTGAACCTGCGGGAGTTACCCGATAAAGAGTAGATATGGTGCTTCATAACCCTCTCTATTTTTTTGTGTTAATAATATTAATATATAAATATTAAAATTCGGTTCAGTGGTCTAGAGATTAGCCCGGACAAACAGAAAGACAGACAGACCAAATTTTTTAAATTTTTTGTTTGTGTTTTAGTAACAACACGGTAATTTTGACATCAAAGAAAGACATTTCTATTCTATCAATATATATATATATATATATATATATATATATATATATATATATATATATATATAGATATTTATATATATATATATATATATATATATATATATATATATATATATATATATATATATATATATATATATATATATATATATATATATATATATATATATATATATATATATATATATATATATATATATATATATATATATATATATATATATATATATATATATATATATATATATATATATATATATATATATATATATATATATATATATATATATATATATATATATATATATATATATATATATATATATATATATATATATATATATATATATATATATATATATATATATATATATATATATATATATATATATATATATATATATATATATATATATATATATATATATATATATATATATANCCTCGACACCAGAGCGAAGAAATGGAAATATAAATTTAAGTAAATATTTCATCTCCTCGAGTGGGGATCGAACCCACAACCAGTCGGTTTTGCAGTCACACCTCGTGCCGCTGCGCCACGACCGGCCTCAATAATAAGAAGCAATAAATTCTATTGTAATGCTCTTATAAAATATTATCATAGAGCATTATTAGCATTTATAGTGTTTCGTAGTAAACCAAGTAATTTCTTAAACATAGCCAAGACTGTTTTTCTAAGGCTTAGCTAAGATTATATAATGTCCTATAATATTATATTGTACTAAAAGCAAATGGTGTCATCATAAAATGCCGTATCATACGTAAATTTTTCTTTAGCGTCACTCTGTATCCTGCACACAGGGTAGGTGGGCAGAGGGAACCTAGCCTAGCCTAACCTTCCCCTTTTCCGCCGAATTCCATGAGCAATACATCAGAGCGAACAAAATAGTAATATCCAATATTTCCTTTTTTCGATTCAAACCCAGAACCTGTCACGTTTACAATCACAAGCAGACCAGTCGTGGCACAGAGCAATATTTGTGCCACTGTGCCACGACTGGCCTCCATATGTAGATAATAAAGGAAAAACAGATGAATTCATTGAATAAATACGTACATTTTTATTCTACTCTATACAGATATATAGACAGAAGGGTTACGATGACATGGCACATGAAATTCAAGAGCCATAAGGCTCGAGTAAAGCGCTATATCGACGTTTTCTTTGAAGATTGAGAGTCTACTATCTAGATAGCTCGTGTCCTATAAATCTTATTAGCTATTGTAGGATATCTTGTTAGTTAAATGTACATTTATAGAGTCACGCTGTATCCAGCACACAGCAGGGTGGGCAGAGGGAACCTAGTGTTGAAACACTCCGTTCCCCATTTCCGCCGAATACTGAAGACATTGAGTGTTGAGTGGCGGAACTAAACGCCGTGCTTTGCCTCGACACCTGAGCGAAGAAAATGGGCATATGATATATTCCATTTCCTTGAGAAACAAACAGTGAGAATCGAACCTGCCGTATTTACAGTCACACTATGTACACTTTTAAATGTAAAATATTTCGTTTTATATTTTTAACTGAGTTATTTGACCGGCGGACAGGCTGAAATCGCTTCCTGTATTCTAACAAGTATTACGTAATTTGCGCGATAGTAAAATTGACTTAAAATATAATAACTCAATTAGAGATAATGTAAGAAAATTTTATATTATTATTAATGTAAAATTTATATTATTATTAGATATTATTAATCGTCATAATATTTTGCCGTATTCATTGTACATGAATTCCTAGAATTTTATTTCAATGAATTCTATTCATGTAACGAACATTATATTATTTAAAGAAATTAATAAATTTTGACGACGTAGAAATTTATTATTTAACCAAAAAGTAATATTAAATATTTTAAACATTTTTAAAGTGTTATTCCACACTTAGAAAAGAAAAATATTTATTAAGAAAACGTATAAAAATTTGAACGTAGCGGGACTCAAACCGGCGCCTCCTGGACACCGATCAAAAAAAAATTTTATACGTTTTCTAAATAAGTAACTAATACTCTATAATTTCTTGTTAATCCTACATATAATAGAATTAATAATTGAATTATATCCAAACAAGGCGTTTTCTCTACGATACACTTTTCTATATTATTCAAAATTTTAAAACAAAAACTTAGATAATACTTACATGTTAGAAGCTGTGTTTTCTCGTACAGATAAAGAAAATCCGAAATTCACAGATGGCTATCTAAATGTTCATTCACTTTAGACACCCCGACCTATGCACCTTCACTGCCCGAACCCAAATGAATGTACTTTATGAATGGGATGCTTACTAGGTTTTCCCAACAAGTATATCGGACAACCTATTTTTAGTACAGCCTTTTATACCACAAAAAGAGGTTCCCGAGCTCTGTCAGTTAAGTAACCCGCGTTCCAGTGACTCCAAATCGACACTAACGTGGTTTAGTTGCGAGAACAATGTTCAAATACGCTGTATTAAATAAAATATAGACAGATCAGAAAACCTTCCGTGACGAGTTACCAGATTTGCATGGAAGAGGGCGCGTCCGTGTGTTCCCTAATAGGTACAAATGGTCTAAAAATACCATCTAATAGTTTAAACGAAACGTAACTTAACCGCAAATACTGTATAAGGTTCAAATTCCTATAAAATATCAAAGTGTAAGGATTGATGTGTGAGTTTCATTGGGCTTGTGTGTGTTTGAGTCGGCGCATGCGTACTTCGGCGGGGTGAGGAACAAAAATCAATTCGGGTATGTGGGTGTTACGTAATGATATAGACAAGTTTGCGTTGGCGACTGTTCTATAGTAATTGGTGTTAATCTTATTTAATATCTATATAGCTTTAGGGTTAAACCTTAAATAAGAGATATTTAATATTAAATGTAGGTAAAATATCCATAGAAAAGTCGACATTTCTTCATTTGTGTTTATTGATCGGTTGCCCTTTTAAATTCGCTGTATAGTTCACTATCGAGGTTGTGTACAATAATAGATATGAATGCTTAAATATTATTATTTACTGATAGAATTGCCTTAAATTTGAATATAGAGATGATAGAACAACTAGAGAGAGAACAAATGTGTACAATAAATTAATTTATATATACTTTATATTAATTAGTAAAATAAATAATAATGAGGCCGTCGTGGCGCAGGGGCACAAGGGTGTGACTGTAAACGCGACGGTTGTGTGTTCGATCCCCACTCGGGGAAATGAAATATTTAGTTAAATTTATATTTCCATTTCTTCGCTCTGGTGTCGAGGCAAAGAGCAGCCTTGAGTTCCGCCACTTAACACGCAATATCTCCCAAATTCAGCGAACAGTGGGGAACGGAGTGTCTTAACACTAGGTTCCCTCTGCCTACCCTGCTGTGTGCGGGCAACAGCGTGAAGCTGATTTAATTTTTTATTTTAAATAATAATATATAATACATAATATCACGTATAGTATATGTATATTTACTTTACATCACGCTTTGTCCTTCACTGCGTGGGTGAGATAACGCGATTCGTAACGACGTTACCCACTTTCGGAATATTTCAAAGTTATATTTGACAAGCCTGTTGGTTTTGTGGTTGTTGACAATGTTTAAGCCCTAGTAATTTTCGTTAACCAAGAGTGGAACTAAAGAGAGTTAAAAATTTTATATTATGATAAAATGTTCATATAAAACGTATGTCGAGGCAAAGCGCGGCGTTGAGTTCTGCGCGCACACGCAGTGCCTCCAGAATTCGGCAAAAAGTGGAGTACGGTGTCTCAACACTAGGTTCCCTCTGCCTACCCTGCTGTGTGCGGGATACAGCGTGAAGCTGATTTATTTAAAATGTATGGATTTAAAGATCATGTAAGTAACACCTTATTGTGGTGCAGTTGAGAACTTACTTATTATAATATAGTGGCGATGGTCGTGAGTTTGACCTCGATTAGAAATCACCATACATTTATGTTATTACCTAGTTTATAAAGAAAATATATTTAACAGATTGTGTTCTCAGGTTACTTCTTAGCAAGCTAAAATACGACAAATATTTCATGGTGTTAAGGCACTCCGTTTCCCACTTTCCGCTCAATTTGTGAGGGTTTACTTAGATTAGAGTGTTGAGTGGGGGAACTCAACGTGTTTGTTTGGTTATCAAAATGAAAATAATTCATTCCCCAGAGTAGGAGTCGAACCCACAACCGTCCTGGTGAACCCACAAACACCGTGTTCACAGTCATAAAAAGACTATGTGATTTCATTTGCTATAAATTAAAATAATGCATATGCATTTTCTACTCTATTTTACTAACTGGAAACACTTGGTAAGTTACAATATTTTTTTTTAAAGAAAATAGGGTTTGTTCGTCTGTGTACTTGTATGAAATGCTAGTTCAGATTTCTCAAGCGTGGAGCGTTTTCGAGTGAAGATTATGATTGGTATGACGGAGAAAGCTGTATGCATCTCTTGATGCTATTCTTAGCTTAACGTAGCAAAGCTTTTTATAAGATTTTAGCGTTTTAAAAGCGATTTAGCTATTAAAAGAAAGTGAATGTATTTATAGATTTTTTTAAATATTTGTTTTAAATATATAATAAATCTTTTTTCGAATTCTAGAGGTGTCGCGTGTTGCCTGGGAGAACGTCGCTCTGTGCTTCGATACCAGAACGAAAGAATTAAAATTTTAATATTTCATTTCCTCGTGCCTTCCACAGGAACCTAGTGATAAAACACTCCGTTCTCCATATTCCGCCCAATTTTCGAGACATAGCACGTTGACTTTCCAGGCTCAACGCCGCGCTTTTCTATAACATTATCAGGATAAATAATATTAATATAATTTAGCAAAATCGATTTCATCTATTCTGTTTGCTGTATTTAAACACATTTATTCTAATTGTGCAATGTTTGTTTGGCCTTCGTTTCAAAATATGTAGGGTCAAGGTAGTGTAGACCATCTTTTCGTAGTTGGTAGTAAATCTTACAAAAATAATGTCAATATATTAGAAATTAAGCCATTTTTGTTTTTATATATAAAGGAAATTAATACTACTATTAAATTATTTATTTACTTATTAAAAATACGTAAAAAAATTCTTACGTAACGGGATTTAAATCCGCGCCTCTTTGTAAAACGTCCAGGCGCTCTGACCAACTAAGCCATACGTTCTCGTTGGTCAGAGCGTTTGAACGGTTTCCAAAGAGGCGCGGGTTCTAATCCCGCTGCGTTCAAATTTTTATACGTTTTCTTAATAAGTTTTTTTTCCTAAGTGTGGAATAACAGTTTAAACATGTTAAAAAAAATATTTCTTTATTTGTATAAAGTCATAGTCTTAGTGATACAACTTACCTATTAAAATTATTTGATCATTTCATAATTTTTACTTGTACCAATTTTTTTATTTCGCTATATTATAATATCCATAATTCAGTTATAACAATTTCATTGAGGCCAGTCGTGGCGCAGGGTCACAAAGTGTGACTGTAAAATCGACTGGTTGTGGGTTCGATCCCCACTCCAGGAAGTGAAATATTTATTTACATTTGTATTTTTATTTCTTCGCTCTGGTGTCACACGCAACACGTAATGCTTCCAGAACTCGACGGAAATTGTGGAACGGAGTGTCTTAGCACTAGGTTCCCTCTGTCTACTCTGCTGTGTGCGGGATAAAAAGCGTGAAGCTGATTTTTTAAATTTTAAGTTAAAAGAATCGTTAAGGTTGCCTTTGAGAGTAGAAAGTTAACTGTGTTTTATTCATGAAATATCAAATGTTTGTAATAAAATCAAATATTAAATGTGAAAAATAAAATCTGCCAGTAATGTTTTATGACTCACTGTACATAGGTAAGTGTTTTGTAAAAGAATTCATTTTTTAAGCGTATAGGTTTTTTTTTATTTAAAATGACACCTAAAGTAGTATTTTTGGTTTAATTTTCATAATCTTTATTAAAATATTTATGTGTTTTTCTATTTATTTGAGGCTTGTGGCGTGGCGCAGGGGCACAAAGTGTGATTGTAAAAGCGACTAGTTGTGGGTTCGATCGCCACTCGAGGAAATGAAATATAAATTAAAATTTCTATTTCCGTTTCTTCGCTCTGGTTTCAAAGAAAAGCGCGGCGATGAGTTCCATCACTCAACACGCAATGCCTCAAGAATTCGGTAGAAAATGGGAAACGGAGTGTCTTAACACAAGGTTCCCTCTGCCTACCCTGTTGTGTACGAGATACAGCGTGAAGCTGATTTATTTTTATTTATTTGACTTTGATTGTGTATCTGTTTCAGGTATATTTTTGATACCTTGTCCTTCAAAACAACATTTTGTTTGGGTACGTATATTATGCTACAAAGTTCATTCGAATTCACGACCATATTCATTAATCTGACAAGTTATTCACTTCCTCATTATTTTTTACATTCGTAACGATAATATTTGTATCAGAATATCACGTAAACGTCACAGTAATATAGACATTAAAAATATATATATTATGAAAAATATAAATAATTATGAATATGAAATATTTAAAATTACATAAAAAAATATTAGTAAAAAATATTGCAAAACTACGAGCTGAGACTGAGACGACTGAGAGAACCTTTTAATCACTAGGGCTTATTGAAACAGCAACTTCTAGCATTAAAATCAGCTTCACGCTGTATCCCGCTCTCGGCAGGGTGGGCAGAGGGAATTTAGTGTTAAGATACCTCGTTCCTGACTCTCCTCCCTCTTTTTCGAGGCATTGGGTGTTGAGTTTCGAAACTCAATGCCGGACTTTTGCCTTGGCGCCAGAGCAATAAAATGAAAATATTAATAAATAATAATTCATCCCCTCGAGCATGAATCGAACCCACAACCGTCATGTTATAGTCACACTCTTGTGCCCCTGTGCCCCGACGGCGTCAGCAACTTTTAGATTTTAATATAAATCATAAAAATATCGTTGTTATTTCAATCTTCGAGCATTTTGTTATTCCAAAAAAAAAAAAACTCAAATGTCATTCCACATTTGAGGATAATTTATCACGCGTGGCGAGATTAACAGTTCATTACTTCGTGATAAAGGTCACTCACTCTATTCGAGCGTACTTATATACTTTACATATTATGTTTTAGAGACATAATTTTTTATTCAGTCGGTTAATTTTTGTTACTTTTATATGTAAGTATATAGCGTAAATCAAATTTATGAAAAGAAATACGAATTTATAATACATTTATAAAGTATATTAAATAAAACAAAACGTTTTCCTTTCTTTTTCTGGTAACGAGGCGTAGCGTGGCGTTGAGCTCCGCCTCTCAACACTTAATGCCTTCAGAATTCGGCGGGAAGTAGGGAACTGAAGCTTTTTAATAGCAACGTAGTGTCTTAACACTAGGTTTTCAGATTCCCCTTGCTATGAGCGGGATACTGCATTGAGCTAAGTGGCCAAAAAGATAGGAGCCGTGGGGCTCTGCTACCTACCAACATCTAAAAAAGGATTTTTTAATTTCATAGTATACTCTTTACTTACTTTAGAAATACTTTCTTTAGGAAATGTATAAAAAATTGAACGTAGCGGGATTTAAACCGGCATTTCTCGGAACAACCGAGCGCTGTACCGCTAAGCCATAAGAAGAGCTACTAAATATGGAATAACACTTTAACTTAACTTAACATCACACTTTATCCCTAGCGGCGTAGTCAGAGAGAACGGAGCGCCAAACGCTACGGTCTCTACATACCTCTTTCGTCTCGTCCACTGTCATCAACCTCTTCATACTACTATTCAATTCTATTTCAGCCTTTGCATTGGTGTCTACTGGCCGACATCTGCAATCACACTTGGATCCCGGAGTGTGGTACTGAAAATGAGGAGGACGTCTACAGTAAAAGGTTATTCATCGACGAATGCGATATGTATGAATATAATTGCGATTTTGAGAGCGGTGTGTAATGTTTGTATAACAAAGTTGCATTCATAATATTTATCTCTTACTATATTTTACTTTTCTTTACATATTCTATTATGGTATTCTTCCTCTAAAAAAATAGTAGTACTTTTAAAGCATTATTAGTACAATTGGGGCCAGTCGTGGCGCAGGCGCACAAGCGTGTGATTTAAAACACGACAGGTTGTTGGATTGATTTCCACTCGTGGAAATGAATATTTAATATTTTCAATTCTTCGCTCTGGTGTCTAGGCAAAGCGCGGCGTTCAGTTCCGCCAATCAATGGGCAATGTTTCCAGAATTCGGTGGATAAGGGAGAACAGAGTGTCTTAACACTAGGTTCCTTGTCTGTAGAATGCAGCGTGAAGCAAACAAAAACCATTTTTTTTTTCATCCAAAAAATAACACTAATAAATTGTAAAGTATTTTAACATACATTCAATTACAGTTTCAAACGCGTTTTATTTTTGCAGATTATTATGCCATTAACTATTCAGATTGCTTTAATGTGCCAGTAACGCAGTGTCCGACGCATCCACCATGCCCTTCAATACCGACGTGTCCTGACCACAGATTTCATAGAATGGGAGTTAAGTATCGATTCGTACCATCCAGAAGAATGGTTAAAAAGCCTAGAAGTACAACAAAGGTTAATCTACCAGCTCATATGTTGAAAGGAAAAAGGAGATACTCTCCAACATGGAAAAAGAAAAAACGGCGGACGAGAATTTCGAGTATGAAAATGGCAACGGTGAAAATAGACACAAAGAAGACAAGCCCTAAGAAGGTTAGGACAGTGATATTGAAAAAAGAAACAATAATAAAAAATGGAAAGAAAATGGTAAAAGTTGTGAAGGGTTTTATTAAAAAGAAAATAAACAACGATAAATCGGATTTCTTGGAATAAATCATAATAGCTCAAGATCCCAGGGCCCCCAGACCTACGTCATTTTAGCAAAGCTGAAATTTTGAGGACTATTAGTCTAATATGTAGTTAAGACAGTATGCGAACTCACTAATTTGAAAGAGGTAGCGCCAAATAAAGGTACATCTCTGTCTGGAAAGTTGATTGGGCCATCGGATTTATACATGTTCTATCAAAGCTGAAGTTTTTATTAATTTTCAAAATTTCAGCTTTGCTAAAATGACGTAGGTCTAGGGGCCCTGGAATTTTAATCTATAAGATTCACTTAAATAAAAACATATATATATTTATGGAGCATAAAATTTAAAGTGTTTAGATGTGAATAACATTTGTGTTTTAATGCAGTAAAATATCCAATTCGTATAAAAAATATATATTTCAGTTTTTATTACGCCATGAATATTTAGTTCATTTGTAAAAATATTTTTTTTTATCAGAAAGTGCCACAGAAAGATGCTAGAGCTATCACTGAATTCAATTTTACTATTCAATTTATGGTACAGATCAACTTTTGAACATTACATACCGGTAGGCCTTCATATATTCTAAAAACATTAAATACTTAAATTGTAAATATAAATAATAAAAACTATTTCAATATTTATTTATTATTATTATTCTCAGCCACCTAAATTTTGCCTGTTTGCTCAAACTTGCAACCATACTTGGATACCCATATGTGGATTCGAAATCAACTTAAAAAATAATAGAATGTTTTTGGATGAATGTGATATGTTTGAATACAATTGTGACAATCAAAAGGGTATGTCTCTTGTATTTTGTTAAATCGATATTTGATTATACCCCAAGATTCCAGACCCCCCAGACCTACGTCATTTTAGCAAAGCTGGATTTTTTTGTATTATTAGTTCAATACGTAGTGAGGACGGTATGTGTTCTTACTAACTTGAAAGTGGGGAACTTTCAGACGTAGCTTAAACTAAAGGTACTTAAAAACCATGCCCGCCTACGTTAAAGTAGAAAGGCTCGTATTTAAGTATGTTATTAAGAATATTGTAAAACATATATATTCGTTATTGCCAGACCCTTTACGTGGGCCTTTACTCCCGCCAGACTCTCTTAAGGCTGTTTAAAATTGAGAAATAGTACGCATACCGTCCTCACTACGTATTGGACTAATAATGCAAAAAATTCCAGCTTTGCTAAAATTACGTAGGTCTGGGGGGTCTGGGATCTAGGTCTATTAGCCTCGTGTAGCGCACACGTTTATGAGAACATTCATACTCAACGCTCATGTTATAAATGTCTTTTAATTTATATCAAAATAAAATGTATACGATAATTGTAAATATAATTTACAAATGTAACTTTTTTCTTTATATTAGTTAGCATTGAGCCCGTCGTGGCGCGATTGTAAACGTCACGGTTGTGGGTTAGATTGCCGTTTAAAGAATGAATTATTATTTTTTTTTTTGCTCTGGTCACAAGGCAACGTGCGGCGTTAAGTTTCACCACCCATTTCACAATGCTTAAAAATTTAGGCGTAAAGTGGGAAATGGAGTGTTTTAACAGTCGGTTTCCTTTACCTACCCTACTTATATGTTTATACAGCGTGAAGCTAAAAAAAATTGCATTATTCTAAATTGTTCTGCGATCTATGATATTTTTTTAAATATCTTTTTATATTCCAAGAATAGTAATATGGATAATTCGGTTGAACAGTTTCCACTATTTTTATAATTTTATATCTTTGTATTGTATATCGTTGCTTTATGGTTAAGAGAGTAAAGTCATATATCAAGGTCAAATCAATGTTTGCGTCGCAGCTTGATTTCTTTTACTATCAAAGCTACGATGTTACAATATATTCCATTCAAAAAATATATATTTATTTGACAGTGTATTTTCAAACTGGAATTGATAATAATTGTTCGGATGAAACTATGAAAACTTCATATAATCCTACACAATCCTCACCAATGGAACATACTTCGCTGAATGATACTTCAAGAAGTACCGTAGACACAACTACAACAGAAATGACCACAACCAATATAGCTACCCCCACACAGGAGACAGCTAGTGATGTAACTACAGAGGATATAACGAATTTAACTGATTCTACTACACAAACAGCAATCACTTCAGAATTAACAATAAGCGAGACGAATACAGCACAGACAACTAACGCAACAATATCTACAATTCAAACAACAACTGAAGAGCCGAAAAAAATACTAACAAATGAAAGTAAAAATGTAGCAAACGAGACTAAATCCATTTTAACATCATGTACTGCGCGTCCTTTCAATGTAACGATTCCACAGAATAGTTTAGATACAAATTTTTGTACGTCCACTCTTACTACAGAGGAAATTACAATAACAATCAGTTCAACGCCATCCAGCTCTCAAAAAGATATTCCTTTTGTTGAAACCACAACGACAACAAGTGAACCACAGACTCTCTTTAATCCGGGGGCTTGCGAGATATACCCAAAACATTGTGACAGACCAATAACATGGGAAACCACACTCAAAGGTGAAACAAGAGATTTCTTCCAAATACTTAAAGCCCGTTTCGGAAATCGATTTAGGATTTTAGAAGACACAACCCACTGGCCTCGGCGAGCAACTCTGCATATAAATGATGTCGATGATGATTTTCAATTTGGTCATCATAATGAGGGCAAGGAATTTGATTAAGCAATTAGAACATAAAAGAATATTTTTTTTAAAAAGTTTCCTCACACTACAAGATTAACCTTGAGATCTAATTAATCTCAAATCGTGAGAACATACGTATTAGACTGTCACCAGTATTGTAATTAATGTCTGCTATCAAGGTATCCTATACGAAGATAAAAAGCTGATAACGTTTTCATTGTTCTCTATAATTTAAGGTTTTCTTAATGGAATGTATGCGTCGTACATACAAAAAATACGATTAAAGGGCTGTTCTCCTAAAAATGTTATTTTTAACCAAAAAAAGTGTAATTTTTAAAACCAGCGTGTAAAGCCGTAATTTTGCTGTGAGATGTAAGCTTGGACATTATAATACACGTTTATTGAAGTGGCATCTATGAACAACCCCTATTTATTTTATAAATGGAATTTTTAAAAAATGTGTTAAATCGGACAATGACGATTAGTGTAGAATAATGATTAAGCAACTGGAGAAAAATCATTTTTCTCCAGCGCTGGTACCAATAATGATTCTTTACAACATAATTGAAATTAAATACTTACTTATTTAGCTTCACGCTGTAATACTAGTGGGAAAGTCAGAGAGAACGGAACCCCAAACGCTACGGTCTCTATATACCTCTTTCACCTCGTCCTCTATCATCAACTTTTCATACATGCCATCTGGGGCGTCCTCATGCTTTTTACGTGATTTTTCTCCTTCATTATCTTTGATGCTGTATTTTCGAAGGTCTATCTTTATTACCGCTCACTTTTTCTTCATTAATCTTTTTTGCTTTTCCTTCATCATCAATCCATTTTCACGTTCTATTATATTCTCACCGTGAAAAGTATGATTGACTTATTCCTAGCGGATCAGTATATTTAAGGTTAAGTTGTGGACACACGAGTGCCTAGGATGCTATCTTGGGAACAGACCAATATGTAATNTTAAAATATATTTTTGTATATACTAAATCATCAAACTTGTCTAGACGCCTTGTTTATTATTTAGTTAAGTATTTAATACGATATTCATCTTATTAAAATTATTTACTATTAATGAGTAATCACAAGGAAATTAAAATTTGAGCGTTTTGGAAAACTGCCATAAAGCTTTTTAATCTCAAAATACAATGGTGCAGTGAAAGTAACTATTTTATCTATTATATATAATTTGCATATACTTAATTAATCCAGGCCAGTCGTAGCGGAGCGGCACGAAGTGTGACTGTAAAACCGACTGGTTGTGGGTTCGATTCCTACTTGAGGAGATGAAATATTCCACTCAACATGCAATGCCTCCAGAATGCGGCAGAAAGTGGGGTACGGAGTGTCTCAACACTAGGTTCCCTCTGCCTACCCTGCTGTGTGCGGGATACAGCGTGAAGCTGATTTAATTTAATTTTTAATTCTTAATATAGAAGAATGGTTCTAATTTATTTATTTATATAAGGTCCACCAACAAAATATACACATTACAGGAAAAATACACAAGTTAAATAAAAAAAAAAATACATTGCAAAGTGTTATTCCCCTTACAGGTAGACACGACATGCACCAACAGTATACTTGTTATTTACATTTTAGTTATTAACTTTAATAATATTACTAAATAAATTTTAACATTATATACCTATTAAAAAGGACTACTGTCTAATACCTATCACAGAAAATTAACGCGAGACGTTATATTGAATGACACAGCAAAGAGAGTGAAGAGATTTGTCTCCACGTCTCATTTTAAAATAAACAAACGGAAAGGAATACTGAAAGCGTTTACCGTATTTCTATAACTTTTTCTCCTATCGCTACGATATAATATCCTATTGCTACGAAATAATGGCCAATCGTGGCGCAGCGGCACGAGGTGTGACTGCAAAACCCACTGGTTGTGGGTTCGTTCCCCACTCGAGGAGATGAAATATTTACTTAAATTTATATTTCCATTTCTTCGCTCTGGTGTCGAGGTTAAGCGCGGCGTTGAGTTCTGCCACTCAACACGCAATGCCTCCAGAATTCGGCAGACAGTGGGGAACGGAGTGTCTTAACAATAGGTTCCCTCTGCCTACCCTGCTGTGTGCGGGATACAGCGTGAAGTTGATTTATTTGTTTTTATTTTTTACCTATATATTAGTGAATTATTTCAAATGTGTTTACCACTAAAACGAGTACTTAACCTTTTATTAATTTGTAAACAAATCGCCAGCATCTTTTTATTTTTAATAGGCTGTTTCCGCGCAGTAAGCCAACGAGGCACGTACTCGTAGTCACATGTTGTGTAACCTCGTTAAAATTGCATTGAACTTGGCCCCGCTGGCTGCTTGAGAAATCGTTATATGAATATGTAAGGCGAGTTTGTATAGAAAAAATATTTGCTCTACCGCTATTTGTTTTTATAGTTATTTGGCTGTTTTATCAATAAAACATAGGCTTTGCGCTACACTGTGAGTTTTACAGATTCAGCTTCTCGCTGTATCCTGCACACAGTAAGGTAGGCAGAGGGAACCTAGTGTTAAGACACTGCGTTCCCCACTTTCCGCCAATTTCTGGAGGCATTGCGTGTTGAGTGGCGGAACTCCACGCCGCGCTTTCTCCACGACACCAGAGCGAAGAAATGAAAATATAAATGTAAATAAATATTTCACATTCATACTATGTGAGTTTTTCAATTTGCACACATTTTTAAATCGCCTACGAAAGTTGATTTTATAAGAACTTAGCTTGACATTTTTCAAAAGCGAACCAACAGCGAATTTTATGAAAAAATATTAGAGGTAAATTTTTCCAAAAACATATTTGTATATGGTTTTTAAAATATAAATAACTGCTAATTAACTAGCTCGAGGCCAGGCAAGGCTTTACGAGCGTAGGACTTTAATCACGACAGGTCGTGGGTTCGATTAACACTCGAGGAAATTAAATATTTAATATTTTCATTTTCTCTCTCTGGTAACGAGGCAAATTGATATCAGAATTCGGTTGAAAATAGAAACTAGAATTGTATTAATGAGAACGGAGTGTCCCTCTTTCTATCCTGCTATCTATGCGGAATACAGCATAAAGCGAAAAAAAAAACATAAAAAGTAGCTAAAGAATAATTTCGAATAAATACTTGTAATATTTGCCCCGAGTGAGACGTTCCGGGTATATATACAAATAAAAGGGCTATATTTTCTTCATTTTTTACAACATCTTAAAATGGTCTAGTAACCTATTTACATGACACGTGTACAACGGTGTTCTACTTACAAATATTTCAGTTCTAATTTTATATTATAAAAAAATCATAACATTGATATGAAAGTTTTAATCACTTTTTGAAGTTCCCTCTGCCCTGCTGTGTGCAGGATACAGCGTGAAGCTGAAACAAAATACTCTAAAAAAGGGGATCCCCCTTATTAAGATGTTTCTTGAAATATCTTTTAATATTATTCCATCGGAATGATTTTTAAATTTCTGAGGAAAGAAATGAAATTCAAACCAAGTAAAATAACCAAATCAGAGAAAAATATTGTAATTCTAAGAATATTTTTTATATAATAATAAAACTTAAAGTGAAAAAAATTAAACAAAGAGTTAATAAATAAATAATAATTTCTCGTAACCTCCCTATGAAAATATTTTTATTATTTTACTGTATATTATTTCTAAACAAAGCAACCTTTTATTAGTGTATTAATTTAGTTAAAACATTTTGATCTTACAAGAAGACGTGGGAGTTGATAATTTCTTAGTGGGTAAAAGAAAATGACCTTTATCAGGATTCAAAATAACAAGTAAAGCACAATATGCGTGGGAAAAATAAAACAATGGTATTCATGAAAGCGCTAGATTCTGTATTTATTACTTAAATAAAATAAATCAGCTTCACGCTGTATCCCGCACACAGCAGGGTGGGCAGAGGGAATCTAGTATTAAGACACTCCGTTCCCCACTTTCTGCCGAATTCTGGAGGCATTGCGTGTTGTGTGGCAGAACTCAACGTCGCGCTTAGCCTCGACAGCAGAGCGAAGAAAAGGAAATATAAATTTAAGTAAATACTTCATCTCCTCGAGTGGGGATCGAACCCACAACCAGTCAGTTTTACAGTCACACTGCGTGCCGCTGCGCCATGACTTGCTTCAACTATTACTTAAATTAAATTTAAAAACTATATTTTTTGTTCATTACAATTAAAATCAAATAATATTTCGTTGAATTGTTTGTGAGAGGCCTGAGAGTCATAATTAGAGCGCTTGGACGGTTGCCAAAGAGGCGCGGGTTCAAATCCTGCTACGTTCAAATTTTTTATACGTTTTCTTAATAAGTACCGTTACATATAAATTAAAAATGAGAAGACGAAATTAAACTAGCTAAAAATTATAAAATAAGGAAAACTAAGCTACAGGTCTTATTTTGCAATTGTCTTGTATTACATCATTCAATTTATTTACTCGTCACGTATGTTTTGTTGAAAAAAAAACTCATGATTTCGTTGGTGTACGTAAGGTTTGCTGATTGTGTAATAATATAAATCACGTTTAGAATTTTTATATCAAGATAGATCCAATTTTGTTTTAAAATTATTTATTATATTACTTTTAAAAGAATATGTTTTTTTAATATATTATTATATCAATTCACTACATACTTAGTAATTAATATATATATTTTAGTTTGGTTTATAAAACATATGATATGCAGTCTTACAAAGAAGTACCTACAAAATTTAATAATTTCAAACATCAAGAACTTAAGAAATAAAATAAATCAGCTTCACGCTGTATCCCGCACATAGCAGGGCAGGCAGAGGGAACCTAGTGTTAAGACACTCCGTTCCCCACTTTCTGCCGAATTCTGGAGGTATGGCGTGTTGAGTGGCAGAACTCGACGAAAACTTAAAAAACTTTAATATAAAATTCTATGTGATGATGTCACTTCACCCAAAGTTTACCGTATATATGTTTTTTTTGTATATACGTTGTATCTCCCAGGAGATTCAAAGAGTATAATTATTAATTCATATGTAATTTTATCGCACAATATATGTATGTAGAGATGTATTTTCAATACAATTACTGTTTTAAGGTAGGCTTATATAAGCCTTTATCATCTAAATATACTGCCTTGACTGACCTTACAAAATTGGTCAGGCAGAGAGAAGAGCTCGGATAGTGCTGTACCACATACTATTTATCGAACCTGTACTTGAGTCGCGAGTCACGGGCACGGCTCTACGCTTATTTAACACCCTGCATGGAACAACACGGTGCATGTATGGAATGCTGAGTAGTTTCTTTTCGATTCTTCTCTACATATAATTATTATAAAAACACTTTAAAAAACTAAAAACAACAGTTATTCCATACTTAGGAAAGAAAAATACTTATTTAGAAAAAATATAAATATTTGAAAGTAGCGAGACTCGAACCCGCGCTTCCTGATCGGTTTCCAGGAGGCGCGTTTTCGAGTCCCGCTTCGTAAATTTTTTTATACGTTTTCTAAATAAGTCTTATTATAAAATATTTTCCACTGTACTACAACGGTGTTACTGTCATTGATAAAATCATAAAAAATGTTTTTTATACATTTAATAAATATAATTCTTAATAATAAAAAAAACTAAAACCACGCTTTAAACAATGATAAAAAAAACACATCTCCGATTGTTGAGAATTGGCATGTATGACAGTCAGTTCTCTGTGAGCATATAGCGTATAAGCCCCATTACATTCAGTTTGATAATCCTCACATCATTGCTAAGGAAAACAGAAATATGTCTAGAATGGTCCGTGATACTATTCAAATACAAAAACATCCTAATTTCAATTGAGAAGACGATTGCAAACTTTCTACTACCTTTTTTAAAAGAAGAAGCCTCAGGAGGTTAGTGGTAGATAGTCTTTACAAATAGACAAGAAGGCAAGAATAGGTAAGAATCTAGGGCAGTGCGTGAGGCAATTAAGATATCGTTGGCATTATTTTAATATATTACCTTATAAAGAATATATATGAGGCTTGGGAGGGATCGCAGGATGCTCTTGGCATGTTTTGTGATTTGTCCAAAGCCTTTGATTGTGTACAGCATTCAACATTGGTCATGAAGCTACACTACTACGGCATAAGAGGACGTGCACTCAATCTTCTGACCTCTTATTTAGCTGACAGAGTTCAGAGGATTGATGTGAATGGCAAGAAATCTCCTGGTTCGGTAATCAGCATGGGGTTCCCACAAGGGTCTATTCTTGGTCCTTTTCTCTTTTTAATATATATAAATGATTTACCGTATCTAGTTGAGATAGTATTGTTTGCTTATGACACCTCATTGATTTTCAAAATAAAAAGACGACAAATCGTATATGACGATGTATGAATGCTCTCTCGAAAGTAGTACATTGGTTCAGTGTTAATAACTTACTATTGAATAGTAAAAAAACTAAATGTTTTATTTTTAGAACACCTAACACGAAAGTTGTTAAAGCCGATGTACTCTTGAATGGTGAACCCGTAGATCCTGTCGATTCTACGGTATTTCTCGGTATCACCATAGACTCCAAATTACAGTGGGGACCCCATATTGATGGATTGGCGAATAGACTTAGCTCTGCAGCTTTCGCGGTCAAAAAAATTAGATCACTAACTGACGTAGAAACGGCTCGACTTGTTTACTTCAGTTACTTCCATAGTATTATGTCCTATGGGATTTTACTTTGGGGTAATGCAGCCGGTATTCAACCGATATTTGTCCTGCAGAAGCGAGCTATTCGTGCAATCTATAACTTAGGCCCTAAAGACTCCTTAAGGCAAAAGTTTAAAGAAATTAATATATTGACAGTTGCATCTCAATATATTTTTGAAAATGTTATGTATGTTAAGAAAAACATTAATAATTTTACCAAAATTGGTGATTTTCATAATATTAACACTAGAAATAGGCATAATCTTGGTGCACCTGTAACTCGGTTGCATCGAATTCGTAATTCTTTTATGGGACAATGTGTACGCTTTTACAATAGGATCCCAGAAAACGTCAGAGAATTTTCTATATCACGATTTAAAAAAATTGTGAAAAGACGTTTGTGTGTTAAAGGTTATTACCAAATTAATGATTTTGTAAATGATAACACGCCTTGGGAATGAAATGCTCGCTCCAGTCTGTTTCAAAAGTATCATTGTCACAGATATTTAAATATGTATTTGTATAAATTTATTTAAAAAAAATAGGTCCTGTCTCGTTTCTTGCGCCGGTTCTTCTCAGGTCTGAGGCATTAACTTTAGTGAACTGGTGTAAATTATTTGACGTTCAAAAAATGAAGCATGTAACTTCTTATTTTGAATAAAATTATTTGAATTTATAATAATTATGACAAACGGATGCAATCTCAGTCTACCCGTGACCACGGACTACTGCAAAGTGTTCGAAACGTCGATTTTCCAAAAATGTAAAATGCTAAATATACGCGATTAGTTCGGTTGAATAGTTTATATTAAATTAAAAAAAAATAAATCAGCTTCACGCTGTATCCCGCACACAGCAGGGTAGGCAGAGGGAACCTAGTGTTAAGACACACCACTTTCCGCCGAGTTCTGAAGGCATTACGTGTTGAATGGCGAAACTCAACGCCGCGCTTTGCCTCGACACCAGAGCGAAGAAATGAAAATATAAATGTAAGTTAAATATTTCATTTTCTCAAGTGGGGATCGAACTCACAACCAATCGATTTTACATTCACACTTTGCGCCTCTGCGCTACGACTTCCTCTTGAATAGTTTAAATTAAAATATTATATTATTTATAAAGAATTAAAATTAAGTTGTAATCTCGAAAGCATGTCGAATGGGTAAAGTCACCACATCGGGTTTCGAACCCGGCCGTGACCGCGATACAGTTAATGTTCTGTATCATGTGATTGCACATTATCTAATTAAGTTGTTGTTAATTTTGCCCTGCAATTATTAAATGTGATACAATGCTGTATTGTTATTAAAAAATATATGAAAGTATTTTTTAATTTGTACAAATAATTATTGTGAAACTTCGACGTGTTTTTGATATATTTTTTTTATTAAATTTTTTGTAGGCACGAAAAGCTTTGTTTGTGGTTTTTAATTTTTTTTTTATTATATATTAATAAATACTTCTCAAATGCTTCGACTCCTTCGTGTACTCTCGAAGTCATTTGTGCTATTCCTAAAGAATTGAATTTAACTAAACATTTTTTAGCACAGCAGAGATAGCAGAGATCATCTAGTGATAAGTTAAGTTTTAGTTCCAAGTCAAGATTTTGCATGACGATTGATAAAAAAACCACCGAGCGAAAAAAATAAAATTAAAATAAATCCAATGTCCTGATTGGGCATCGATTCCTCTTTCCTCGTTCTGGCAACAAGGTTAAGCGCAGTGTTGAGTTCCGCCACTCAATACGCAATGCCACGTGAATTCCGCGGAAAGTGGAGAACGAAGTGTCTTAACACTAGATCTCCTCTATCCACCCTGTTAAACACAGGAGACAGCGTTAGGTTCACGCTGTACTCCATTATAAATATGTAACATTTCATGATGTGTGGTAATTTACTAAAACTACTTTCCCCCGAATTTTTGAGGCATGGCGTGTTGGGGGCGGAAATCAACGCCGCTCTTTGTCTCATCACCAGAGCGAAGAAATGGAAATATAAATTTAAATAAATGTTTCATTTTCTCGAGTGGGGATCGAACCCACAGCCGTCGCGTTACAGTCACACCCTTGTGCCCCTGGGCCACGATGGCCTCGCGACTAAATATCTTAGATAGCATGTATCTATCACTTCTCTGTGTATGTATGGTAAGTACCTATTATATATATGTAATTATAGCTATAAATATTTACCCTGAGCTAATTCCATGCATTTGATCTAGAAATATCGTATAACATTAATCACGTCCGGAACTAGGAAGTGGCGGCGGAAGCTATCCACCTGTGGCTGTACCTTTGATCAATGTGACGGCGCGCAAGGCAAACAGCCTCGTGAACTTTGTTGTACTTATATTGAAATAACATATTGATTTTTGTTCATTTTTATTATTGTACGGCCGTTTTCTATGGGTTTTATCTAACTATAATGTATTATTATTAACTAGCGGCTCGCCCACGGCTTCGCCCGCTTAAAATACATGATTATTGATTTAATGAGCAGACGATTTACGACATTATCGTCAAAGAATTTTTGATTGTTTTAAATAAAAANTTTGCTCTGGTGTCGAGGCATAGCGCGGCGTTGAGTTTCGTCACTCAACATGCAATGCCTCCAGAATTTGGCAGAAAGTGGGAAACGGAGTGTCTTAACACTAGGTTCCCTATGTCTATCCTGCTGTGTGCGGGATACAGCTTGAAGCTGATTGTTCATTTTATCACCGCGTCTCAGTAGCTGGCTGCACACGATGCTTGTGAGTTCGATTCCCATTCGGGAGGATAAATTGTTATCGTTTCTCTGCCCTAGAAAAAAAAAGTGCGGCGTTCAGTTCCGCCACTAAGCAATCAAGTACTTAAATGCGGTCAGCAGTTGGGTAATAAAGTGCCTTGACGCCTTCAAGTTCGGATATTTGTAAGTTCGGATATTGTATACGTATCGCTGTGTATTCAAAATGTGAGTTTTTAATGATGCTTGTCTTAACAAGACACTTTTAAATAAAAAAATTATATATATTATATATAAAAAAAAATAAAATGAATTTTTAAATCTCTTCAGGTGACAGGCGTTGACCATTGAGGTAAAAAAAGATTGAGGAATATTTCTATGGATGATTTAATGTAGTGGTATAATTTTGTAGTGCTCTTTTGTAGTGCTACGTCACTAAATTGACGTTGCGTGAGTGCTGTATAACTACTATTTTGTTATGTTTTTAACCGAATTCCGTAAGGAGAAGCTTAATAATTCGATTGTATTTTTTATGTTTGTTACCTCAGAACTTTTGATTGGGTGAACCGATTTTGATGATTCTTTTTTTATTTGATAGCTGGTGTCCCATTTTAATTAATTATAATTGGTCCATTTCTGACGATGTTATCCACAACAAAATCACACAATTGATGAGAACGTATGGCTTAGTGGTCAGAGCCCCTGGTCGGTTTCCAGGAGGCGCGGGTTCGAGTCCCGCTACGTTCAAATTTTTATACGTTTTCTAAATAAGTATTTAAAAATCACACAAGTCTTAAATTTGCATTAAGTACGTGCGGACAAATAAGTCAATACCACGCAAATCGATTTTGATGATTGTTTTTTTATTGGAAAGGATACACTTCAAGGGTAGTTTGATGATAGGTTGTTTAGGTTCTGGTTATGTACCGGTGGAACCGGTGGAACCGGTGGAAGTCGGTTTTTTTTTGTTAAAAATTGTAATTTAGCTATATCCCGCATATAACTTCATTCCGAACTTTCTGCCTGTTGTGGAACTCAACGCCGTTGCTTTTACCTTGGTACCACAGCGAAGAAATGAAAATATTATTCAATAATAATTCATTGCTTCGAATGAAGATGGAACCCAGAACTGTCACGTTACAGTCACACGCTTGTGTTCCTGTGCCACGACGGCCTCCATTTAGAAATTAATAATATTATTTTGTTTTATAGAATGTTTTGTACTACATTGTGCATTTATATACAAAAATTATGTAAACGTAAATTATTGAAGTATATTAGAAGTTCAGTAATATGTACATGCCACATTTTATTTTTATTTATTTTCAGTTTCACGCTGTATCTCACACACAGCAGGGTAGGCAGAGGGAACCTAGTGTTGAGACACTCCGTTCCCCACTTTATTTATTTTGATGCTACTAATATTATAAATGTAAAAGTTTGCAAGGATGAATGCTTGTTTTACGTTCACGCGAAAACTACTAAACCGAATTTAGATGAAATTTTACAGTAATATCGTTTATACACCAGAATAACACATAGGCTACATATTACGTAAATAATTTGTATTATTAAACTATTATATAACAATAAATTTACGCGGGCGAAGCCGCGCGTTAGTCGCTAGTATAGTTAAATATTTGTAAACTTAGTTAAACATTATCCATAAACAGGTCTATTGGCCTTTTTTCCATTTCTTCGCTCTGGTGTCGAGGCTAAGCGCGGCTTTGAGTTTCGCCACTCAACACGCAATGCCTCCGGCAGAAAGTGGGGAACGGAGTGTCTTAACACTAGGTTCCCTCTCCCTACCCTGCTGTGTGCTGGATAATGCGTGAAGCTGATTTTTTTTTATAAGCTATTATATAACAATAAATTTAAGCGGGCGAAGCCGCGCGTTAGTCATAGTTTATTTAAATACCTGTAAGCTTAGTTAAACATTATCCATAAACAGGTCTATTGGCCTTTATTAATAATTATAATTCCAATATTAAATATTATTCTAGGTATAACCGATGCACATTACGGAAGTAGGCAGAAGGTTGCTTGTAAAAGGTTTATATACAGGCGGCGCTGCGCCCGCGCAGGTAGTGACTGTTGACCGTGATTCGAGTGAAGTAAGTTCGGTTTAGATTTTTTTTCTGTGCGTTTATTTAATGTGAAAATTGGTTAATCTGTATGGTTTTTTTTTGTTGTGAGAAAAATGGTTTAAACTGTGTGTGTATTAAAATATAAATTAAGTATATATAGGTCCTCACATATTGGAGTTTCTTTTGTTTATTTTAAATTATTTTTTTGTATTCGATTAACTTATGATAGATAATTTGGGTAACTCAATAAATTCTTATTTTATTTTAATCTATAACTAATCAATATATTTTTTACATATATGAAAAAAAAAAACGAACTTGTAATTATTATCGTTGTAATATATACATGTAGTAAACTTTCTGAACTGATTTTATTAAATCACATTTGGTGTAAAAGCCCTTTAAAATTAAGATGATAATAATGATAATATTTTATTTTTAATCAACTTAGTTGTGTCACACGATATTTAGTAATGTTGCCAAATAATTTTTAATTTTTGCATTGTTAATCACTAGTGCAAATACAATAAAAAACCTTGAGCATTAAAACAACCGAGTGAATTGTATTTAATGTATTAATTACTTTACTTACTATGTATTTAGATATGTAATTTGCAAAAAAGTCGCTATCGTAATAATAATAACAATAGGTCGTTTTTTTTTTCATTTTTAAACATTTTTAAAGTGTTATTCCACACTTAGGAAAATAAATGTATACAAATTTGAACGTAACGGATTTGAACCCGCGCCTCTTTGGAAACTGTCCTTACCAACTTTACCAACTAAGCCATGCGTTCTCGCCAAGCTGCGTCGAAATTTTTATACGCTTGTTACAACTTATTTATATTGTTAGCATCTCTGTATTGAGATTTTTACAATTTTCTGCTACCCAAAAATAATTACATAGAATTATCGTTTGGCAAGAGATAATATTATTTTTTAAATATTTTTAATCATTTTTAAAGTCGTAAAGGTCGTTCGTTTTAAATTGAATGTTTCACTAGCTTAAATTTGATTTACGATACATTTACTATCATTTTTTTAACTTAACGCTAAGCACGGATGAGCAGAGGGGACCTGGGAACCTTAGTTTAGACGCTTTCCATTAAGATACGTCTGTTCTCTACTGTCCGCTGAATTCTGAATACATTGTGTATGTTTGAAGGCAGAGCGAGGAAATAAAAATATTAAATATTTCCTTTCCTCGAGTGGAAATCGAACTCACAACCAGTCGCGTTTACAGTCGCACGCTTGTACCTCTTTTTTTATTTTATAGCACTACAAGGTTAAAAAACATAAAAGACAACTAAGTTATTCCTAAATAGAAAACAAGATGGAAAAACTGTTACCTGTTCTACTATAAAATTTATAGATTTATTTTAGAAACCAACTAGAAAACAAAACTACAAAACGAAAGTTCAATAAATAATTATCAAATATATTTTTCAGATCAACATGAACTTCTTAATCGTCTCCGTATCTATCTTCGCAATTGCTCAGGCTCTCCCAGCCTTGATATTCACCCAACCGCTAGCCTTGCCGGGAATCGAATACGCTCACAGCGGCCCAGTAGTCCATTCCCACCCTGCAGTGGAGCAGAATGCAGCCAGCGAAGCCCTGCTACCACCGGAACTGCTGAAGTCTAACGCGTTCTACAGTAACCCAGCGATAGCTGCAGGATTGGCTAAGGAGTCATGGTTCACCAAAAAGGAAATGCAGGTTGTGGAGCGCGAAGCCGAAAAGATACCGAGGCAAAGGATCTACGATATTGTCAAGAGTGCTGGTTTCTTGGATAGGCACTAAAATTGTATAATAGTGATGTACCAAAATTGACCGATTATACTCGTTTTGTAAACCGAATTGAATTTTGAGTCAAAATTTATATTTTTTTTTTTTGGTTAATCGATTTTTTAAATTATAGTTTGGAGTGTGAACGCCATATTGTACATATAGACATATATTTTATATATAAATATGTTTCTTTATTTCTGTAGTTATTAAGTAATTTATTATATAATGATTTAGTTGGTAATATTTTTCTTTTATAAAAATAATGATAAATATCGTAAAACAGATATTCGTTATTAAGAGCTGTGATCTCGAGCAATAAGTGCCTTGTTGTAAGTTATTGTTCTTTTAATATTTTGTTATAATAAAATATTTAAAATATTTTTTTTTATTTAGATATTTTTAAATTCTTATATGTCTATTAAGAGAGTAGAGTAGATGTATTGATAATTCATAATTTTACTTAATAATATTGAATATGATAACCACTAGGAAGAGAGTTTGTTATTAAAATAATTGGTTTTCTGTTCTAATCTCTGATTAGTGCGATATTGGGTATAAAATATTAAAAATGAAGACTAACTTTAATTATTAAAAATACTAGATCGATGTACATACATCATTATATTTAATAAAGATTCTCTTAATTGTAATTATTATTACTTTTGAACATTTCAAAAGTATCAAGTTTAACGTGTAAGAAATATTTTATTCATAAAATATTAATTCTCTACGTAATGAAATACGTAATGAAATCTTTATTTCGTATATCAGGTTATATTTCAAACATAAAGATATATTTGAGGCCGTCGTAGCACAGGAGAACGAGGCCGTGACTGTAACGCGACGATTGTGGGTTCGAACCCCACTTGGGCTAATGAATTATCATTTATTAATATTTTCATTTCTTCGCTCTGGCATCAATGTAAAAACCCGGCGTTGAAAAATTCTGCGGAAAGTAGGGAACAGAGTGTCTTAACACTAGATTCACTCTACATATCCTACAATATGCGGGATACAGCGTTAAGCTGATTTGTTTGATTTATTTATTTTATTTATGCTAAATCTCCGAAACAAAATGAAACTATGGATAGATATCTGATGGTGGTAACCCTCTGCACTAATGGACGCGGGAAACTTTATTGGATTTTTGTGAAACGGATAAAAGTATTAAAACGATTTCGTGAAACACTCAACATCCGGAAAATGGTGTTAAATACATCTCAAAAAGATATATAGGTAGTAATAGTTTATACGTAGACTGTGCTTGTATAAGAATACAAAATAAAAACGATATTAATTACGTATTTCGTTTGAGGCCATTCGTGGCACAGGGCCACAAGCGTGCAACTGTAAATGCGACAGGTTGTGGGTTCGATTACCACTCTCGGAATTCATTTCCTAATAATATTGACATTTTCTTCGCTCTGGTTTCGAGGCAAAGCGTGACGTTGAGTTCCGCCATACAACACGCGATTCAGCGCCTCCAGAATTCAGTGGAAAATGGAGCATGGAGTGTTTTAATACTCGGTTCCCTTTCCCTACTCTGCTGCGTGTAGGACACAGCGTGATGCTAAAAAAATATTTTGTGGGTATGTAATTGTGGGTTGATATCCCACTTCCGCGATATGGTGGTATAACAGGTTGATGAACTTAGCCTTGGTTCAATCAGCCATAAAAAATGGTTCAACCTGACAAAGGATTCGTGGCACAAGCGTGCGACTGTAAATGCGACAGGCTGTGGGTGCGATTCCCGCTCGAGAAAATGAAATATTTAATATTTTCATCCGTGATTTAGTCTTGAGGCAATGCGTGGTGCTAAGTTCTGCCACCCAACACGCAATGCCACCAGAATTCGGCGGAAAGTGCGAAGTTTCTTAACACTATGCGTCTTTTGCCTACCTCTTTTGCCGGAAACAACGCGATGTTGAAAAAAAACAACTGAATAAAAAAAATCATATTTTTTTACATACGTCCAAGCTAAAAATGAACCTACAACCTAAATCAACTAGAGGTTAACAATCTCTTTCTAAATATTTAAAGTAATTACATCAATACAAAACACCATTTCCTTATATTTTTTATAAACTAAAATAATTAAATAGAAAGAAAGCATTGAAAACTTCATAGCAACATAAAATTGAATTGCGTCGATCGATATTACTTTATTATGTTTTGTAGGTCACATGCCGCTCCGTATGCACTCTTCTTGAAGCTCCTGCCTCGCTTGCACGTCACCCAGCACTCGTGGACGGGCTTCTGGACGAAATCTGTCGGCGTTTATATTGTGATTAAAGTATTTTTTTATAAAATCTCTGATTTTTCTTGGTTATCACGTTCGTTTTCACGCTATAGCCTGCAGATAGCGGATTATAGAGGGAACTACGCTTATTAAGACAGCTTATAGCTTTCCGCATAAATTTAATCCCGCAATTCAAATATTGTGTTTTAGTCACTAATTTGATAATTTAGTAGGTAGTTATTTAAAAAAAAATAAATAGAAAGTAAAGAACGTAGTCTATATAAAATATTGAAAAAAAAAATCAGCTTCATGCTGTATAGGGTCCACACACAGGGTAGGCAGAGGAACATAGTGACAAGACACTCCGTTCCCTAATTTCCACCGAACTTTTCGAGGCATTTACCGGGCTTTTGCCTCCGTGCCAGATCGAAGAAATGATAATATTATGAAATAATAGTCCATTCCCTCGAGTGGAGATCGAACCCACAACCGTCGCGTTTCAGTCACACTCTTGTGCCCCTGCGCCGTGACGGCCTCATATAGTATACGGCACGGCATATATAAAAAATGATATACTAAGATGATTAATTTTAGTGTAAATTGTCCAAAAAAAAAACAAAATATTTGATCTACATTATAATAATTCTAGTTACGGTTTTAATTCATCTATAGAAACATTTATGAAATTAAAAAAACATTTCTATATTATATATAGTCCCGAGGGCTTTGAACCATTCGTGTAATATATTAGATTATATGGTGACCCGTTACATCGTGTGTTATAAAGTTATTTACATTTATGTCTGCCATCTAGATTAAAATAAATGCGCACAGCAGGGTAGGCAGAGGGAACCTAGTGTTAAGACACTCCGTTCCCCACTTTCTGTCGAATTCTGGAGGCATTGCATGTTGAGTGGCAGAACTCAACACCGCGCTTGTCCTCGACACCAGAGCGAAGAAATGGAAATATAAATTTAAGTAAATATTTCATCTCCTCGATGGATCGAACCCACAACCAATCGGCTTTGCAGTCACACTTCGTGCCACTGCGCCACGACTGGCCTCAAGTAAAAAAATGATTTAATTTAAATAGTTTTATTGTAAAGAAGAAGTCAAACGATAAATGTACTGAATATAAAAAATAATAATAGATTAAATGTACTATATGCTAGAAAATCGGTGGAAGTCATTTTGAATTTGTATTGTTTTTATACTTTGCTGTGTCCCCATGAAAGAGTTTAAAAATAATGTCAAATCTTATTTAGAAAACGTATGAAAATTTTAATGTATCGGGACTCCAGGAAGCGCGGTTTCGAGTTTCTAAATAATTTTCGTTTCTAAATAAGTACGTTTTCTAAATAAGTATTTTTCTTTCCTAAGTGTGGAATAACCTTTTTAAAATATTAAAAATATAATATCTGTCACTTTGTAGCGGCGGCCATCTTAGATTTGTATAATACTATAGATTATATATTATTGTATTTTCAGTAAAACTAAAGGTATTCTCGTATACTAAATACTCGTACCACATCCAATCTTGCAAACAATTATATATAAACAGGCTTATTAAAACAGTTTACTAATTTTTAAAAAGGCTGTTTTATTAATTATATTTAACTTTTAGCTATATTTTGCTGACTTTAAATGAAATTAGAGGTCGTCGCGTCTTGACGCAGGAGCACAAAGGTGCGACTGAAAGGGCGGCAGGTTGTGGGTTTGATTCCCATTCGGGAAAATTATTTTTTTTTTATTTTCTCCCTCTAGTAACGTTGCCGGCCGCCACTCACCAAGCAATGCCTCCAGAATTGGACGAACGGAAATATCGTAATGGGAATGGAGTGTCTCACTATTAGATTCCGAGGTTCCCTCAGCCTTCCTGCTATGTGCAGGATATAGCGTGCAGCTATAAAAATCAAATGTAAGATTGATAAATATTTTTTTCTTTGAAAAGAAGTATTCCTATAAATGTATTATATGTTTTTTCAAGACATTTATATGATGCAAAAAAGCACTTGAATGGTTCTTATTTTGGTTATACAAGTATTTAGTAATATAACATTTTCTATTAAGTCATTAATAATAGGAGGATTTTACTATTTTTATTTATCTGTGCAATAAAGAATATAATAAATTATTTTTGTTTTTCACAAAAAACCAATTTATTATTATTGTTATTATTAATAATTATTATTAAATTTATAATAATAATTTATTATATTCTTTATTGCACAGATAAATAAAAATTGTAAAATACATTTGAAAAGGTATGTTTACAACGACGGCATTTATCGCGAGCTTTTAAGTTTTTTTTTTTAAATTGAACGCTTTGTTATGGATCTAGAGATACGAGCTCACTCTAAAGTAGTAACCTCTGAAAGGTTAAGGTCACAGTAGAGGTACCTATTTTCGGTATTTAATATTTATATATATTTTTTGAGGCTATCGTAGCACAGGGGCGAGCGTTGTAAACGCGATGGTCGTGAATGTGATTCCTACTCGAAGGGAATGAAATATTTATTATTTTCATTTCTTCGCTCTGGTAATGCAGCAAATTGGGGCGTTGAGTTCCAACACGCAATGACTTGAGAATTAGATTAGGAACGGAGTGTCTTAATTTAAACTTGGTTCCCAGGTTCCTTCTGCCTGCCCTGCTATATGCGGGATTCAGTGTGAAGCTAAAAAAAGTAGAGGCGACTGGTGGTTCGATTACTATTTCAAAGAATGAAATATTTATTATGAAAGTAAATAAAAAAATGTCTACAAATAGTTTTTACATATAACTATCTTAGCAAAATGTCAATAATAGTAGGTAAGTATCATAAATGGATTCCTTGAAATACTCCATAAATGTTATGACGTTTATAACTAATTAAATAACTTAATGCTATTAGGCATATTTTCTTTTCGTTGTTACAAATGATTGATGACGATGTTCAAGCATGTGACTGTAAGTGAGTGTGACAGTTGTGAGTTCAACTCCTACTTGGAGGAATAAAATATTTATTATGAAAGTAAATAAAAAAAAACGGACAAGCGCGAGTCAGTCGAGATCTCCAATTATTGTACGGAACCCTCGGTAAACAACCGAGGGTTCCGTACAATAATTGGAGATCTCGAGCTTTTTCTGAAATTCAAGCTTAGCCAGAGCTCTTTCATTTGATAGGGGAGAGGTGTTATGAAAGGGACACATATTAAAAGGGACATTCTGAAATTCAGTTATAATTAAAAGAACCAGACAAGTGCGAGCTCACCCACCAAGGGTTACATACAAAAATTGGAGGTCTCGAGCTTGTTCAGGAATTCAGGCTTTGCTTAGAAAAAGCCCTTTCATCTGATACCTCACTTGAACTAGCGGCCTTAATACCAAATTTTGCCCCTTTTTAAAGCTATTATTTTTAATTATTTTATTAAACTGGTACCACCTGTAGATACTAGGTATAAAATTTCATAATTCTAGGTTAACCAGAAGTACCCTATTAGTTTTGATTGTCTTTATAGGGTCATAATAGGCGATTTTTTCTTTTAAGAGCTATTATTTTTTAGGATTTAACCACAAATGTATAGTTTTCAGATTTTTTCTTGAACTAGTACTACCTGTAGATGCCAAATTTCATAATTGTAGGTCAACCGAAAGTACCCTATTAATTTTGATTTCTTTTATGGTTTCGAAATAAGCGTTTTTGTAATATAAACAGCTATATGTTTTTTTAAAGAAAATGTAGAAAATGAATTCTTCAGGAAATCAAGGGATCTGAGCATATGGTTTGAATTTCAACTCGACTTCCCCAAGCGTTCCTGAGATAAAGGCTCTTGACAGACCGACAGACGGACGGAAGGACAACAAGTGATCTTAGAAGGATTCCTTTTTTTCTTAAAAGATACGGAACCCTAAAATTAATCTACAAATAGTTTTTACACATAACAAACGAAACAAAAACTCAATAATAATAGGAGGTGAGTATCATGAATGGATTCCCTGAAATACTCCATAAGTACATGGATACATAGGGGAGCCAGTGTTGAATCATTTAATCGAAGATTTCAAAAGGCGCCAGTGTGGGTGTTCTATATCCAACGAGATACGAACCCTGTCTGATAGAATTTCAATGAAGTATTCTTTACAATATGGGTGTAATGTAGGTCTATGTAAATTGGTCCAAACATGCGTCACTTAGCTACAGACGTCTAGTCACTGTTGTTTTTTTTATATAAAATTATGTCTGACTTTTCTTTGTTCATTTATTAATATATAAAAGTTTAGTTATATAATTTTTATTTAGAATAAAATATAATACGGTAATATATATATATATATATATATATATATATATATATATATATATATATATATATACATATATATATATATATATATATATATATATATATATATATATATATATATATATTACACAATAAAATAATTAATCATATCATGTAGATATTATTAGGTATCTAACTAAAAAAACAATCAGTTTCTATAAATATAGCATTTTAGGTTTGTTTAATTTGTATTTATATAGTTATAGGTTTGATTTCCGTAAATTAAAATACACATGCGGCAGACTAGCTGTTGCTAGTCTTCCTGCATACCACTAAATCTCATGATGGTGATGGTGATGATGATGATAATGCTGATGATGAATGATCTTGATGAATGATGTTTTATTCATCAAGATCGTAATATTTATATTTTTTTAGTAATAAAGATTCAACATTTCGAATCACAGTATTTAAATATTATATATATACATATATATATATATATATATATATATATATATATATATATATATATAAATATGTAAATATGATAATATTACCTTTCTTGCTGTCACAATTGAACTCGTGCATGTCACAGGTGTCTATGAATGTCCGCATTTCTCCACACGAGTCGATTCCACATACTGGCACTTGATCGTGGCGACAAATATCTGCTATCTTACATTCTTCTTGAAGCTATAAGTGTAGAAAAGTAATAACATACAAAAAATATGTATTTCTTGGGAAAATCGGAATAGATAGGTATTGATCGAAGATCTGAATTTAATTTAAAAAAATGTTTTATATTTGAAATAGCTTTTTCTGGTCTTATTATATGACGTGCTACTGTGGTTTGTTTGTTTAGGAAAAATTAAAATAAAGTCCATGTATTGAGGCCGTCGTGGCGCCGTGGCACACGCATTGACTATAAACGCCAAGGCTGTGGGTTCGATTGCCAATATGGGAAATTAATTATTATTTGTTAATATTTTCATTTCTACGCTCTGGTAAAAACGCAAAAGCGCGGCGTTGGCTTCCGCCACTCAACACGTCGAAAATTTTGCGTAAAGTGAGGGACGGAGTGTCTTAACACTAGGTTCCCTCTGCTTACCCTGCTATATGCGGAGTACACTGTAAAGCTAAAAAAATCCATCTACTTACCTTAGCACCATCTATATGTGCATAACAAGTATTAAAATCGATTGCTAAGCATATAAAAATACATAAGAATATCCTTTGTAGCATTTCACATTAAATATTTTAAAATGCTAAAGCAATTTCGCTGCAATATCGTAAAAGACGCATTGCTATTTCTCACAGTGGTCGATATGATTTTAATCATAAATGTGTTATATATACCTATTAAACAACTAAACTTAATGTAGGAATATAATATATTACTGAAGTTTCACATTTTTTCTCAAACAGCAGGATAGAGTAAACTTTGTGTCAAAATATATTGCTCTCTATATTCTGCAAGAAAATAAAAATTGAGGCCAGTCGTGGCGCAGAGGCATTACCTAAGTGTGACTGTAAAATTGACTGGTTGTGGGTTCGATCCCCACTCGAAGAAATGGAATATTTATTTACATTTATATTTTCATTTCTTCGCTCTGGTGTCGAGGCAAAGCGCGGCGTTGAGTTCCGCCACTCAATACGCAACGCCTCCAGAACTCGGCGGAAAGTGGGGAACGGAGTGTCTTAACACTAGGTTCCCTTCGCCTACTGCTGTGCGCGGGATACAGTGTGAAGCTGAAGAAGAGAAGAGGAAGAAGAAGAGGAAATAAAAACTGCTCGTAGATTAGTGGAGCTCCGGCCGCGCTGTTAGATTTTTTCCCGTTTCACGCTTTATCCCGCATATAGCGGTGTAAGCAGGAGGCAGGGTTCAGATACTTCGTTTTCCACTTTTCATCAAATTCTAGAGGCATTGATTTTGCCTCGTTACCACAGCGAGGAAATGAAAATATTGAAGAATCCATTTCTCCAAGTGGAAATCGAACCCAGAACTTATCGCATTTATAGTCACTCGTTTTTGCCCTTGCGCCATAATTGGCCTCAATTTTTTATAAGGAATAAATAGTCATAGGTTCAAATACTCAAGTGACAAAATATTGACTACAGATAACTAATTTTCTGCTCGAGCGGTTCACTTTTCCAATTTCTGTCTCAATCAAACTGATATGATTAATTTTCGCTTCAATAGACAGCAAAATGTATAGAGAAAGTGAAGGACTTTTTATTCTGTTACTACTATTAGGGGTAGGAGAGTGAACCTAGTGTTAAGATACTCCGTTCCCTACTTTCCGCTGAATTCGTGAGGCATTGCGTGTTGAGTGGCGGAACTCAACGCCGCCCTTTGTCTCGACACCAGAGCGAAGAAATAGAAATATACATTTTGAATAAATATTTATTCATTTACTCGAGTGGGGATCGAACCCACAACCAGTCAGTCACACTTTGTGCCCCTGCGCCACGACTGGCCACAAATACCAAATACTTAAAAAAAATATTTATCTTTCCTAAATGAGAAATAACACTTTAAAATGTAAAAAAAAAAACTATTAAACGATACAGTTTCATTTCGCTCTGGTAAAAGTGTGGCGTTGAGTTCCGCATTCAATTTGCATTGTCTTGGACGAATTTCGATTAATTGGACATTTTACTCTTATGTGATGAAAAAAAAACAATTTTAAAATTATTTAAATACTTTATTTATGCTGGTCTATTCTTATTCACATTACAATCAGCTCTGTATTCGGGCTTCTTAAAGGAGCGTCCTCGTTTACACGTTACCCAGCATTCATGGATTGGTCTCTGTTTAAAATCTAAAAACAAAAAAAATATATGCAATATCCGGACACAGGATTTTATAAAAATTCATGCTTCACGCTTTATCTCGCACACAGCAGGGTATGTGAGGGAACTTAGTGTTAAGGCACTCCGTTTCTTATTTTCTGTCGAATTTTGAAGGCATTGTAGCGGAATTCAACGCCACGCTTTGTCTTCACATCAGAGCGAGGAAATGAATGGAGGGAGGAAGGAAGGAAGGGATCGAACCCACAACCAGTCACACGTAAAGTTAAACATTTCTCTGCCTCTACGCCACGGCTCATGAAAGATCTTCAGGATCTTATATGTAAGACGTAAAATGGATAATTCCGTTTCTCCCATTTGTTAATGTCAATTTCGTAAGACCAGTAGTTTTGTACATGAATTGTCTGTTAATCACTCAATTGGACTTTCTATTCACAGATTTTTTACTGTTATTTTCTAAGTCAGTTTTTATTAAAAAAAATCCAAATTAAAAACATGAATCTGGGTACATACGCTTCTATTAATAATTAAGAAAAAGTCACTATCTTAAACAAAGATTACGAAGTGGAAAACAATATACTTCAAAGTAAACATAATTAAAGAAAAATTGCTGAAATTTAGATACAAATTTAGATACATACATATACATCTATTTACTATTTAAAGTTTGTCTGTATGTTTTGGAATCGGTGTCATTAATATATTTAAAATGATATCTAATACACCTAAAAATATAGTCTTTTTGTCGTTTAATAATATTGCCTGCGGAAGCTAGGTTCTTTATAAAACTTGGAAAGTAAAAATATATTATATATTTAAATTTTACATAGCATATACAATATTTCAATAATATATAATATTTAAATATATATTTAAATTTTACATAGCATTAACAGTCCACGTGAACTGCATTACGAAGTACGTGACGGGCGCTTTATACACTGGATTACGTTTGAACAACAGCGTAGATTGCAGATTTACTTAATTTTAATGAAAATTTACAATTAAAATAAATAGAATATGGTAATATGGTAACCCCAGGTTCCTTCATGGTGGTAATATGGTAACTTCAGGGTGATTGGAGAAATTGCAGAAGTGTTAGCTTATATTCCATGTGGTTGAATTATAATTACAAAAGTCCCTTGTATATACAACATTTATTTTTTGTTATATTGCAAAATATGTAATTTCAGCGTCGTTTTAAGCTATACTCGCCTGTTTAATTAAATTAGTTATAAGAAACAGCATGACATATATTTTAACGAATGGAAATGAAACTTTAAAACATTTTTAAGTGCAATCTAATTAGGAATATAGTTTATCTTACTTAACATAAAAATATATTGATATTGAAATTACTATACAGAGTAATAGATATATTTTTATAAGCTTCACATATATTAAATATTTAATTTCCTCGAATGTGAATCGAAACCACAACCTGTCACGTCGACCGCCACTTTTGCGCTACGACTGGCCTTATACATAATTCCACCAAAACCCGTTAAATAATCACAGAAAACGTAAACTTAAATCAGCTTCACGCTGTATCCCGCTCATAGCAGGGTAGGCAGAGGGAACCTAGTTTTAAGACACCAGAGCGAAGAAATGAAAATATAAATTTCCTCGAGTGGAGATCGAACCCACGACCAGTCGATTTTACAGTCACACTTCGTGCCCCTGCGCCACAACTGACCTTAAAACTTAAACTTTATTTAAGGAATATATATTATTTATCCAATAAAATACAAGAAATAAATACAAGAAATACTAGAAAAGAAAAAGTGTAATATCAATTAATACCTTTCTTGCTGTCGCAGTTGAACTCGTGCATATCGCACGTGTCGATGAACGTCCTCATTTCGCCGCAAGAATCGATACCGCACATTGGCACCTTGTCGTGGACACACAGGTCCGCTATCTTGCATTCTTCTTCGTTCTAGAAGAATTTTATATTATTTATTATTATAAAATAAGTAAATAAATCAGCTTCACGCTGTATCCCGCATACTGTAGGGTAGGCAGAGGGAACCTAGTGTTAATATACTCCGTTCCCCACTTTCTGCCGAATTTTGGAAGCATTGCGTATTGAGTGGCAGAACTCAACGCCGCGCTTGTCCTCGACACCAGAGCGAAGAAATGGGAATATAAATTTAAGTAAATATTTCATCTTCTCGAGTGGGGATCGAACCCACAACCAGTCGGTTTGACTTTGTGCCCCTGCGCTACGACTGGCCTCAAATTATTCATATCAATTATTTATTATTATGATTATAATTCATATATATGTCTAGAACACTTTAATATGTACACAAAATAACGTCTTTAAAATGAACCACACTATATTTTTTTGCCTTATATGGTGTTTTCTCGACACACAATGTCTCGAAAATTCGGCGGGAAATGGGAAACGGAGTGTCTTAACACTGGGTTCTCTCTGTCTACTCTGCTACAAGCGGGATTAAAGCTAAAAGCATAACTTGGTGTTTTTTTCTAAATTATACTTTTACTGTTTATAAAAATAGAAAACTATATCTAATTCTGGAGGCATTGCTTACTGAATGGCGGAATTGTCTCTTTATCAAAGCCAAGATAAAAGAGTATTTAAATATTATTTCTTCCCAGTAGAAATCGAACCCACCACATATCGCGTTTATAGTCTCATGCTTGTGTCCATGCACCACAACTGGCCTCAAATTTTGTTCATGAAAACTATTTATATATTTCTGATAGAAAAAAAAAGTTGTGTCAATTTGGGTCTTGTCACCGTCGTGGGTGATAAACTCCAGGAGACATGTGAAGATAAAATAATAATAATAAATAAACTTACTTTGATTGTCTCGCTGTGACCATTGACGGAAATAAAAAGTAATATATGAATAAGAACTGAAAAAAGACAAAATCAAATTATACATTTTTTATTTAAATATTAAATTATGACAAAAAATTTAAATTCACTTTATTGAACGTTATCGATGGGGCTTCTAAGAAGTTATTATCTTATAAGTACATTCTTTAAGTTAATATGTCTACACAAAATGGCTGTACATGTATATAGAAGATTTTTTCTTTTCTAGATCGCTAAAAAAATCAATAAACAGCATACGCTCATAATTTTGATTAGATTAGAAGCTTTAATTAATACGTAGTCACCAGTCGAGACACAAGAGTACAAAGTGTAACTGTAAACGCGACAGGTTGTGGGTTCGATTCTCACTCGAGGAAATTAAAAATGTCATTCATGTCACAGTTCTGCCACTCAACACGCAGTGCCTCCAGAAACTGGTGAAAAATGGGGGACGCAGTGCCTTAACTCTAGGTTCCCTCTACATACCCTGCTGTGTGCGGTATACAGCATGACGTAAAAAAAATTATAAAACTTAAATCTTTATAATTTAAAATGATATAAGAGATTTATGAAAAGATATATTTCTAGTGCAAATGTCTCTCTAACACAATTTTGTTGTCACACAAACACACCGTTGTACACAACGACACACTGTCTCTGTAGATTAATTGCCACGACGACAGTGGCAAGTGGAAACAAAATGAAAAATAACTAGTATTTTTAACATTTTTAAAGTGTTATTCCACACTTAGGAAAGAAAAATACTTATTTAGAAAACGTATAAAAATTTGAAGCTACGTTCAAACTTTTATACGTTTTCTACGAGAAAAATGGATTACAGTTACAATTAAGAATTAATATAGTTATACTTTACCTAATAACAAAAACATTATATTAGATCATTTTAAATTATGTTTTATATTTCTTCAAATACATATTATACAAAGTCGTATATCAAAAAACATTGACTTGTTGTTTTCCCTTTTTCTCTGATCGTAAACGAAATCGTAACTTTTTATTATTAAAAACTTGAAACAAATTTGTGTATTGACGTATTATCAGTGACGAAATTGAATATAAAAGTGGAGAAATGACATATTGCTGTGATAAAATTTCGAAAATATGAGAAATTTTATGCGTTTCGCAGAAACCAAGGTAATATGATATGTAATGATATGTAATATGTGCCATGTGATCCCGGCCTAGAATACGATCATCCTGGTACTGGTGTTGTCGTAAGAGGCGACTAAAGTTCGTGTGGTAGAGTCACTTTGCCAGCAATGGCAACACGCATGGGCAGACTCGACCGGATCATTACCATCCCCGGCATTTAAAACCGGCGTGTAGTAGTGGCTTTATGCCACTGCGTTTCACATCAGGTAATGCCGGGCTCCGGCGCCCAACCCACCTTATAGGCAGGCAACGCTCCTGTTGCTCCTCTGGTGTTACACGGGGTCGTGGGCGGTGGTAATTACTTACCATCAGGTGAGCCGAACGCTCGTTTGCCTTGTCTTTTTCATAAAAAAAATGATGTTGGATTTACAAGTGACCTGTGCACCTTTTTTATATCGGTTTTTATTGTTGACTCTGTAGAATGATGACTCGACAATAAAACAACATTAATATTATGACGTCTTAATTTAATGGGAAAATATGGAAAGATAAATTAGTTATTTTTCAGCTTTAATTTTTTTAGAACCTATAGATGGAACCTAGTGTCAGTTGTGGAACTCAACGCCGCGTTTTGCCTCGATACCAGAGCGAAAAAAAATTGAAATAGAGAAATAGAATTTCATTTTGCCGTGTGGGAATCGAACCATCAACTGCGTTTACAATCACACTGTATACCTTTGCGCCACGACTGGCCTCAATTTTATGTTTATTAATATTTAGAATTATTGTTCTAAATATTTATTTCAAATAAATTTTCATATATTTTTATTAAATAAATATATAATAATATATATATTTAAATAGTAATTCATAGTTTTTATTTCCAATTAAGAAGCATGTGACGGCTGTAATAGTGCAATTTACTGTCTGAGAGCCGTATCAGCCCTAGTAATTTAATCACATCGGTCTTAATGTCTATAAATCACACGCACAGAATGTATGCAAGCACAGCGATTTTGATACTCATAATAAAATGCGTTATATTTTCGATTAATTATTTTCCTTATTTATGTCTTTAATAAGTTTTAAACTGTTTTTCTTTATTTTAATCATTTCTCTCTCTTCATCATTTAATAGCAGGATTACATAGAGAAAGTCAATATATTAGATCACTCGGTGATTAAGACATTCCATTCCCCACAATCCGTCGAGTTCTGGAGGCATTGCGTGTTGAGTGGCGGAACTCAACGCCTTTGCCTCGACATCAGAACGAATAAATGAAAATATAAACGGAAGTAAATATTTTATTTCCTCGTGTGTGCCCCTGCGCCCCGTCGCCACGGCGTATTTTACAACGATAATTTTATTATTTATTTTGTTTCAAAAAATCACTTTTTTGTTTTTGAGATATTTTTTTTAAATTGTATTAGGCTTTTATAGAGTAGTTAAAACTGTGGTTTCACTTAAAGTGTTGCTTACAAAAACGCTCTGTACATTTCCATTAACATGTTGTATTCCACGTATAACAGAGTAGGTTGCCAGAACCTAATATAAACTGACTCCTTTGCCTTTTTCGATAGAATTAGAGAAAGTGCGTGTTAAGTATTGGATCTAACTGCCGCCTTTTCTCACACCAGAGTGGGCAAATTAAAAATAAGTCATTATCTCGAGTGGGAATCAAACCCATCCCCATACAATTCACAATCAGACGCTGTCCCCCTGAGGCACACCTAATTGATAACATGACAAACTTTATATTTTACCTTTTTATATAATATTAAATATAAAAGTATCAAAACTAGTGCAACCTCAGTCTAAATTATCGACACTATAAGTGTGTTTACTCCACTTTTCCATGTATTTGTAAGGGTTACGGACACAAAACCACACACGATGCGGCTTCTTATTTTAGGTAACTTAATTTCTATTACAATAAAATATTAAATTAACATTTATATAATCTGATTGTTGTTACTTTAGGTGTTCTTCTATTTTCTATTGTAACTCTCGCTTATGGAGAACCTATTGAAACCTTGGAAAATATTTTAGTGCATCCTGTGGAGCCGCCGACGGTAAGAATTCATCGACTATTGTGTAGATTAATTCAAATTTTAGATTTTTTCCCAAGCTAAGTGTCATAATTATTTTATCAGAGAAAATCGAAACGTGAAACCACTTCCGGTAAAACTAATATAAGTGAATTCCAAAAATTTGTTGAAGAAAAACTAGTGCAGCAAACAGTGGCGTTGGAGTATATCATGAAGCTCCTCCATTCTAACGAGGAATCCACAAAGGCTATAGTTGAAAACTTGGGTGAAAACATATCGAAACCTAATTTACCTGAAAAAATAGAAGCACAATATACTAGACGCAATAACATTGATCCTGATCAGGATAATTCGGTAGTAAAATTTATAAAGAACATTCCCAAATATGGAACGTTTTTATTAAATATAATAAAGGCCGAGCTCCGTACTGAAAGTGTTGAAGGAACAGAAGATGATCCATCCCAGCATAGTGTTTAGTGAATTATTAGTTTTCATTTATATTTCCATTAATTACAAACATCTTTGTGCATCTATACGCCATTTCTCCGATATATATATTAAACTGTTAAATAACTTTCCTTTGTTTTCTTTCTTAGCAGTCGATCTTTGTTATTAGTTATATGTTTGGATGATTTCACTTAGACTTGTTCTATACACGTATAAATTACTATTTCTTTGGAACTATTTCATTTTTATGGGAAAATTTCAATAATTATATTAGTAGTATGTTTAAAGGCTGAATTATACTTTTTATTCTTTTTAGTCACGTCGTGTTTTCATGGGTGGAAATCCCATGCTGGTACCAAACAACCAGGGTGATAATAAAATAAGTCCATGGTGTGCAGTGGCGATACTGTGCCACAGGAAAATGGATCCTGTGTGTGGTTACGACGATAACTTCGGATTTGGGAAATTTGATGATGTTTGTCATATGTTACAAGTGAATTGCTATTGGAAATACAGTTAGTAGCTCTTGCTATAATTTTTGTCAGCTTCACGCTGTATCCCGCACACAGCAGGCGGAGGGTAGCTAGTGTTAAGACACTCTGCTCCCCATTTTCCGCCAAGTTCTGGAGGCATTACGTGTTGAGTGGCGGAACTCAACGCAGCGCTTGTGAGCGTACATCAAAACGAACAAATGAAAATATAAAAGAACATAAATATTTAATTTCCTTGAGTGAGGATCGAATCCACAACCAGTCGATTTTACATTCACCCTTTTAATTTCATTTCAGTAAAATATATTTTTTTATATATTACTGCTAATTATTCATACATTTATATTGAATTTTTGTTTCAGATTTTGCACTCGTTCCTTCTTGCATGCCAATATTTGAGAGAAGCCTTAAATTATAATTTATAAAAAATGAACATGGTAACACTGAAGTATAAAATACTATATTTTCCAAATGTAAGAATTGAAATTTTTCTTTAAGATCAATACAATAATAACACAAAATCTAATATAGTTTATTTCTTTTAAATAAATTTATAACTGATATAAATAAAACATTTATACTTTTCCATAGACTTTTCTTATTTTCTATCCTGCACCTGGTCTTATTTCTTTCGGATTTGGACAGACTCCCTCCTCTTCTTTAACGTGCCTGAAAACTAGAAAGAGAAATAAATAAAACCGTAATTAATGGTTTCAAGCAAAATTATTCTTCTTATTACAGATTGTTTAAACAATTTTAGACAAATCTATACTAATATTACAAAGCTGAAGACTACCTTTGGTTAAGCGCGAATGATAGGTATTACCAACTGGTTAGATTAGGATTTTTTTTGCATTGCTTAGACCATTCACCAAGAGAGGCTGTACCATATAACGTTAATCTTTTCTCTGTAACCCACTGTACTTTGGGCATTTAGAATGACATCAGTTATCGTACACAATTGTACAGTTATTTGATTACGAACGGGCTGTACGGCATGTAAAACGTCGTAGATTTTTTTAGTTGTATTCTGCAAATAGCAAGGTAGGCAGAGGGAACCTGGGAACTTAGTGTTGAGACACTCCGTTTCCATGAAGACATTTCTGTACTCTATTTTCTGTCGAATCCTAAGGGCATTGCGTGTTGAGTGGCGGAATTCAACGCCTCGCCTTTGCTTTGACAAGACTTTGGTGAAGAAATGGAAATATTAAATATTTAATTTTCTCGAGTGGGCTCGAACCCACAAACTATCACGTTTACATTCACGTGCTTGGGTTCCTGGCAACGACTGACCTTAACAAATATAAAATGAGTTACCCATATTATATTCACAGGAGTATTCGTAAAGATCACATAGATCGAGGAAGGTTCTCGCTTCGTTCACAGATTTACCACATATTATGACGTTGTCATGGAAACATATATAGGCGTGTTCGCACAGTTTCTTGAGCTCTGACTGCAAAAAAATATACTTTGAATTGTTTTTCATATTTTTTAAGTATATTCTACATTTTGAAAAGAAAAAAATATTTGGAAAACGTACAAAAATTTGAATGTAGCGGAATTTGATCCCTCTGGATGCCTCAAAAGTATGGACGGTTTAAAAGAGGAGACTCAAAGAGGAGGCTACGTTCAACTTTTTTCACGTTTTCTAAGTAATTATTTTCACTTTTATTATAATATCTTATTTTGAAACGTCTCTTGCATTAACCATTATTCTTACTACTTTTCAATTCTATCATTTAAGAGAAACGAACAATTATTATCAGTTAAACTAAATTACTCTTAAAACCTATAATACTAATTCTGTTAGTATTTCTTACCTCTTCAAAATCGAACGTCAGCACCTAAAGTACCTATAATTTTAATATTTAATCTTTACAGAGGCATTTTTCAATTCGTTCTACCTACTCCACAATAAAGCGTAGAGTATAAAAAAAATATAAAATATAAAAAATCTAATCCCACTTTCTGCCGAATTCTGGAGACATTGCGGGTTGAGTGGCAGAACTCAACGCCGCGCTTAGCCTCGACACCAGAGCTAAGATATGGAAATATAAATTTAAGTAAATATTTCATCTCCTCGAGTGGGGATCGAACCCATAACCAGTCGATTTTACAGTCACACTTTGTGCCTCTGCGCCACGACCGGTAAACTTCACGACAACGACACGACATAAAATATACTTAGTTACTAAAAATAAATTTTTTTCAAACTTACTATTTGAGCTTTATCGCCTACTAAAGAAACGATAGAGATCAAATATCAGTACCATGTTAACTTCAAAAAATAATATACCTAGTTTTATATTGCGATTGTACTAGTACTAGTGTTAAATAACATTAATTTTTATTAATAGACTTTAAAAACGAAAAAACAAAAAAAGTAGCTTTGGCTTCCTAGAAGTAATTAGCATTATGGGATCAATCATAGAATAAATGTAATATTATGAAAATGAAACAAAATATTTTTTAAATAAACAGCTTACTACCCTAATTTGAACTTAGAAAAATTAAATTTAAAGGAAAACATGGATGTAGTACGTGACGTAACCAGCAACTGAAATTGGGGGAAGTAGTCTACGTAAGCAATAAAAATCAGCTTCACGTTTTATCCCGCAAACAGCAAGGTAGGCAGAGGGAACAATAGTGTTAAGACACTCTGTTCCCCACTTTCTGCTGAATTATGGAGGCATTGCGTGTTAAGTGGCAGAACTCAACGCCGCGCTTAGCCTCGACACCTGAGCGAATAAATGGAAATATAAATTTAAGTAAATATTTCATCTTCTCGAGTGGGGATCGAACCCACAACCAGTCGGTTTTACAGTCACACTTCGTGCCGCNATGGTTTCAAGCAAAATTATTCTTCTTATTACAGATTGTTTAAACAATTTTAGACAAATCTATACTAATATTACAAAGCTGAAGACTACCTTTGGTTAAGCGCGAATGATAGGTATTACCAACTGGTTAGATTAGGATTTTTTTTGCATTGCTTAGACCATTCACCAAGAGAGGCTGTACCATATAACGTTAATCTTTTCTCTGTAACCCACTGTACTTTGGGCATTTAGAATGACATCAGTTATCGTACACAATTGTACAGTTATTTGATTACGAACGGGCTGTACGGCATGTAAAACGTCGTAGATTTTTTTAGTTGTATTATGCAAATAGCAAGGTAGCCAGAGGGAACCTGGGAACTTAGTGTTGAGACACTCCGTTTCCATGAAGACATTTCTGTACCCTATTTTCTGTCGAATCCTAAGGGCATTGCGCGTTGGGTGGCGGAATTCAACGCCTCGCTTTTGCTTTGACAAGACTTTGGCGAAGAAATGGAAATATTAAATTAAACGTTTACATTCACATGCTTGGGTTCCTGGCAACGACTGACCTTAAGAAATATAAAATGAGTTACCCATATTATATTCACAGGAGTATTCGTAAAGATCACATAGATCGAGGAAGGTTCTCGCTTCGTTCACAGATTTACCACATATTATGACGTTGTCATGGAAACATATATAGGCGTGTTCGCATAGTTTCTTGAGCTCTGACTGCAAGAAAATATACTTTGAATTTATTTTCATATTTTTAAAGTGTATATCCACACTTTGAAAAGAAAAAAATATTTGGAAAACGTATAAAAATTTGAACGTAGCGGAATTTGATCCCGTGGCTCTGGACGCGTCCAAAGTGTGGACGGTTTCCAAGAGGAGACGAGGGCTACGTTTAACTTTTTACATGTTTTCTAAGTAACTTTTAATATAATTTCACTTTTAATATTTTATTTTGAAACGTCTCTTGCATTAACCATTATTCTTACCACTTTTCAATTCTATCACTTAAGAGAAACGAACAATTATTATCAGTTAAACTAAATTAATCTTAAAACCTATAATACTAATTCTGTTAGTATTGCTTACCTCTTCAAAATCGAACGTCAGCACCTAAAGTACCTATAATTTTAATATTTACTCTTTACAGAGGCATTTTTTAATTCGTTCTATCTACTCCGCAATAAAGCGTAGACGCATAAAGAAAAAAAAATAAAATATTAAAAAATCTAATCCCACTTTCTGCCGAATTCTGCGTTGAGTGGCAGAACTCAACGCCGCGCTTAGCCTCGACACCAGAGCTAAGAAATGGAAATATAAATTTAAGTAAATATTTCATCTCCTCGAGTGGGGATCGAACCCACAATCAGTCGATTTTACAGTCACACTTTGTGCCTCTGCGCCACGACCGGTCTCAATACATAAAATATACTTAGTTACTAAAAATAAGTTTTTTTCAAACTTACTATTTGAGCTTTATCGCCTACTACGTGACATTCAACTATAATAGAAAAAGAGATAATCAGAAATACATTAAATAAACTCATTTTACAGTATTTCACACTAAAGTGGAACTGATATCTCGTTAAGCGAGTAAAGGACGAAGATATAATTAGAGGATGTACTATAGTAGAGAACTATTCAAAAGCAAACAATGAAGTTAAACAAGCTCTGTGTGTTTATATTGTTCCTAGAATCTCTGTAACTGATGGTTACCTATTCATGGATGTCGTTGTCAGCTAAATGTTTATGTTTTAATTGTATTCATGTTACTTGTTACTATTATTA